>CM076904.1:11065650-11352044 GCA_039519145.1 Kokia cookei | reverse complement strand
TAATATTAAACTACTTTATTTTTATAATTATGTGAAATTCTTGACTTATCGTTGTTATTTATTCTAATCCATTTTCTTTTTGTGTAGCTAAAGATTCGGGGGCGAATCTTCTTGAGGAAGGGGGAATGATGCAAGTCTCAATGCCTAATTTCAGACCCATGGTTGTGATGGGTTCACACTACCTCAAGGTCCAACAAAAATATCAAAGGCCAAACAAATCAAATAAAGATTCGATCAAAGAGAAGATTTGAGGACGAATCTTTTCAAGGAAATGGAGAATGATACGAGCATGGACAAGGTGAAATTTATTAAGTTTCATTCATCGAAGTTATCAATTTTTAAATTTGGGAAATTAGCAGACTAGCAATGACTTTTTGGATGGGATCCAGGCATTTCTATTCATGGTGTTTAAAGATATATCTCTTAGCTTCGAAACTCACTTTGAATCACTTAATTTCGAGTTCGAGAGCTCAAGTTATGACCGTTTTAATAAAGACTACGTGGGCAGAATTTTTGGACGTGATTACGATAGGAATTACGAGTTTCGGGCTTTTAACTCGAGTTTAAATCCTATTGGGTTCGGATTTTGGGCTTGATTTTTATTATATATGAGCTCAATATTTATCAGTTCTTATTATTTTATTATTCTGAATTTTTAATAATTTTTAAGTAGTTTAAGTTATTTAGGAGTTTTATGTCAATAAAAAAGTTTAGTTTAAACTACTTCTTGTTTTCTTGTTTATATTAATTAGAGTTCTAGTATACTTAAGAGTTTTATTTAGCTTTATTTAGCTAGCCTATATAAAGGCTTCTTCATTGTTTATTAAGGAGACAACTGCTTTCATGAATAAAGTTTTTAACTTTGGGAGTTTGTTTATTGTGATTTTTAGAAGTAGTTTTCTTCTCGATTTTCTTCAAGGAGTGGCGAGAATCCATTCTTCACCCTTAAATTTTGTTAGGAATTATTTCTTGGAGGGTTTATTAGAGTCATTAGTTGAGTTTGTTAGGATTTAAATCTCAAAGGGTTCAACTGGAGACTTATCCTTCTATCCATCATATTCATCAGTTTACTCATTCATCTTCCACTTTTAAATTTCGTCTTTTATTTATTTATTTATTATTTTGAATATTTATCCTTAGTTTCTTCAATTTCTTCTTTTAATATTTTAATTTTCATTAATTTCTAAGTTTGTTTATTTCTTCTTTTTAGATCAAATCCAAATCTTTTCTTCTTCGAGCCAAACAACTTGAATTCGATCCTTCTTCTGCTTCCTCCACTCCAATTCAGTATCATATTATTTACAATATATACAACTTTTCACCCATTAGACTCAAATATTACTTTGAATCCCTTGTCACAAAGTTCAGTAATGTTAAGGAGGTTATGCTTAAGACCATTGACATAAAACACATTTTTAATAAGAGTGGAAGAATTTATACTTATAGAACCAATACCTTCAATAAACCCTTTGGAGTTATCACCAAATGTAACTTCTCCATACTTTGACATTAGTTCTATGAAATGTTTTTGTCAGAAATCATGTGTCTAGAGCATCCACTATCAAGGTACCACGAGTTTTTCTTAGAGTTGCTTGCCTTGAAAGAACGCTCTTTCTCCTACAAACTCAAAGTTAAACTTTGGATTTTGGTACCCAAACTTTCGTGGATCCATTAGCATTAGTCCTAACAATTTTTGTTCCCATAGGAATCAACTTCTTTAAAGCTTCCTCATTTTGAGGTGTGTTTAGTCCTTTTGGAATCCACACACTCTTAGTGAGTTTGCTTCTAGATGTGAGATTCCTTAAAGAACAAACTTGCCTATCATGCCTTTTTTATGACAACGAGTGCTTAAGAGTGAGACATCATAAATGTAGCTTGGTTTCTCAAAGAAAATTTTAAATTTACTTTTTCTTTTTGTAAGTTTATAAAACCTAAGCTACTATTGTCAAAGAAGGTTATTTGAGATTCAAGCATATCATTTAATGTTTCTTGCCCCATATGAAACATAGAAAAGGAGTTATGCAAGTTTTCATTCTTTAGAAATAAATCATCAATTTGAGCTTGCATAACATTGAATTTCTTTCTATTTCCTCTTTAGCTATGATTAGAGATTTATTTTCATCCTTTAATTTTGAAATCATTTTTTATGTTTGGAGTTCATAGTCTCAAAATATATAGTTAATTCATCAAATGCATCTTGTAATTCTTCAATGTATATTCATTTAATTTACTAAAGTTCAGAATTACCTTTTGTTCTTCAATAGCCATAAGACATAGTTGGGAAACTTCATTTTTGTCATCAGCATCCGATGAATCACTATCACTCCAAGTTGCCATCATGACTTTCTTCTTTTGTTTTGATGCCCCTTTCTTCTTCAATTGTGGGCAATCAAATTTGGTGTGACCCAGCTTTTTGCACTCATAGTAAATAATTTGGTCATTTTTCCTTTTTTCTTGGTTCACCCATGATGATGTCTTTTCTTGGGAATCTTTTGGCTTTGTTGAATTTCATGAATCTTTTGAATTTTCTTGCCAACATAGTCATCTCCTTCCATAGTCATCTCCTTCTCCTTATCATCATCATCATTAAAATCTTCATCCTTCTCCCAAGTTGTCGATTTGAAGGCAACTCCCACTTTCTTTGGAACTTCCTTGATTACTTTTGCATTGTGATTGATCTTCATTTCGTATATCAATGAGGAACCAATGAACTCATCAAGGGAGAGTAAGTTGAGATCCTTTGACTCTTCTATTGTCGTCACCTTTGGTTCCCAAGATGTTGGAAGACTATTCAACATCTTCTTCATCATCTCCTTGTTGGGATAATCTTCCTAAGGGCTTTGAGACCATTGATGATGTCGGTGAAGTGATCGAACATATTTTTTATTCCTTCATTCGATTTTGCCTTAAAAAACTCATAATCAAGGGTGAGAAGATTTATCTTAGATTTCTTGACTCTACTTGTTCCTTCATGGGTTTTCTCAAGCTTGTCCCATATTTCTTTGACATTGGTGCATGAGGAGACTCTATTGTACTCATTTGCACTAAGAGCAAAAAATAGAGTGTGCATAACCTTTGCATTCAATTTCATCATCTTGATATCGTGATTATCCCATTCACTCTCTTCTTTTAGAAAAATGACACCTCTGACCCTCTTCATTAGAGTAAAAATGACCCATTTGTGATTATCCTCCAAACTTCATAATTGTTGGCTTGGACAAATAGCCTCGTTCTTGTTCTCCAATATGAGTAGTTGGTGCCATTGAATAGAGGAGGCTTCACGGTGGAATGCCCTTCTCCCAAAATGGTGGAATTTTGCTCTGACGCCATGAAGTACATCTCTTGACTTGTGATCTCCATCTTAGATAACTTTGGGATCTTTTCCCTTGGTTGCAAGATTGTCTCTAGAGTTGAAGCTCTAATACCAATTGTTAACTTAATTGATTAAATCGAAATTGCGAAGAGGGAGTGAATTGACGTTTTAAAAATGTTGGATGAAAAGAGAGATAATAAAAACAATTTCACACAATGATTTTAGAGTGGTTCAACCCCAAATGCCTACTCCACTACCTTAGCTTTCCACCATTAAGAATTTTTCCAAATCCACTAGATTTGTAGAACTTTTTAGGACAAGGTTTAACATTACAATCACTTAAGATTTCTACCCAAATCTTAAGTCACAAATTCTCTCAAAAGAGATACAAATAAGCAAACAAGAAACAATCTTAACAAGATCAAATTGTTTACAAATGAAGCTCAAAATACAATTAAATAAACTTGAGCAAAGAAATGGAAATAAGACACACAAGTGTATGAAAGAAAGATATGAAAAATTAAGCTCTTGGATTGTTTGAAATTGAAGATATTTGCTTGTAAGTACTTTGTTGGTTGTTGTAGGTCCTTGGAAGATGGTATTTATACCCCCAAATTGATTTCTAATCGTTGTGGTTGTCGGTGTAATAATTATAGCCATTGGGGATGAAAAACCAGAGCATTTATGTCACCTAGAACTTCTAGTATTGATACCGTTAAATGCTAAATTAGTGACCATTGGTACCTTTAAAATTGATACCAAAATATATTATCAGTACCTTTTCCAAAAGGTATCGATACCGGATCGATATCTCTTAAGGTTTGTGAAAAATAGAATGCTCATTTGGTATCATTTTTTAACAAAGGTATCAATGTTTTTCAAAAATTATCGATACCTATAAAAGGGTCTTGATATTTTTTAGGGGTTTTCAAAATAGAATGCAATATTGGTCTCGATTTTCTTAAGGGTATCAATATTTTCAATAATTATCGATACTTGGCCAAACCTGGAGTTATTTTGACTTGTTTGAAAAATATTTTGAATTGTTAAAATGATTTTGACTTGGTTCAAATTATTTTGACTTTTTAAAATCAGTTTAACTTGATTTTTTAAAATTGTTTCAAACTTTTCTAAGAGTTGAAGATAATAATTTAAAATTTATCTCTTAGACTTTAAATTGAGAATTTTTTTTTTGTCAATTTTAACTTATATTCAAAAACATTTAAATTTGTTTTATAAAAATACTTTATCAAATAAAGATTAGTTTAACATACTTATTGAACTCTCAAAAGTTCCTAAATTTTCAAAGAGTTTTTATTCTCATCATCGAACATAACCAAAAAAAGTAATATACTCTAGCTCATTCACATTCTCAATTTATGCCATGGTAAAATGCGGAAATGAAGATGTCATGACACATAAATTATGTCAGGGCATAATGCATCTATATCAATGTCATCAAAAACAATGTTATGGAAAAATATAGAATGAAAACTAAATGCAACTAAATGTAGGACAACACTCCCCAAAATCTAAGGGTTGCATTGTCCTTAATTCATGAGCATATGAAAAATTATAAAAAAATTAAACAGTATGAAAAAATAAAAGAAAAATGAAATAAAGCTTGGTTCAGAAAATTTTACTCTAATTGGTGAGTGGATTTTCCTTCATGTTGTGGTTTTCACTCTAGTTTTTATTTTCATGGAGCTGATAGGGACATTCTCCTCCTCATCTGAGCGAGTCAAATCATCAGTCAGCTCATCAATGATTTTCTCTTAATTCTATTCTTTTCCCTTCGCAACTAGTGGTGGTGGTGTCTTTACTGGTGATTCAGCAGGTGGTGTTGATGCCGTGGCATTGTCCTTCATTACATAAAATTCAGAAGACTCTGATGGTTCCTTCTCCTTTTCCTTCTATTTCTCCTCAACATCAGGCATCTTTCCTTTACCCCTTTCCTTCGCAACAGATGAGATCTTAGGGGTTTTCTCCATAATAATTTCCTCATTCTCCTCACTTTCAGAGTCAGATTATAAACTCTTGGGAAATGCTGGAAATACATGCAGTGGCTTCATGAAATTCTTTTGCATGGAACGCCTAAAGGCATTGTCCCTTCACCTTGTGTAGCTCCAATAAATGCGCAATTCAGAAGCAGCTTCAGTAATATCATGTGTCAACCTCGCCTGAGTCCTTACTAAACTTCCAATATGGTGATGCATCTCTCTAATCAGTTGGTGCTCTAAGCGTTGGGGGCGTCGAAGTTTATGGGTCTTCGCTAGATTGTCATGGCATTTCTTTCTCCAAAAAGTCTTGTGTTGTTCTCTTTGAAATGACTCCAGTTTTGTATGTGATGTCTTCGTTGGTCTGCATGGGAACTTTGGCTTCTTCACAAAAAGTAGAAATTAGTGCAGGAAAGAATAAGCTCCATGCATTCCTTTAAGCGCACTTGTAGACTTCCTTAAAGATTATCCTGCCTACATTGATCTTTATCCCCATGACTATTGAATGCAACAATAGTAACCTCTCCTTTAGAATGGATGAGTGGTGCGTGCAAGGCATCAGACTAGCCTTAACAAAGTGGTTCCAAACTCGATACTCTGGTTTTAAGGAATTTCAATTGATGGTATATCAATCTTGTTTGGACACTATCCACTCTGTTCCTGGCACACACAAATCTAATAGCACTCTTTTCATACCTTCACCAAATAGAATCTATTTACCCCTCACGTATAAGAAAGCATTTTCTAGTGTAGTAATGTGGGCATAGAACTCTCACATCATCTTCGTATACACGTAATCAAGGTGGAGGCAAAGACCTCCCATCGATGCGTTCGTATCACAGACTTAACCTCATCTCCATATTTAGTTGCTTCATCTTTAAACAAAAACCCTTTCACCAGCCACAGTTCCCTTTTGTTGATGTTCTTATTAAACTTATCTTTACCAGTTTTGCTGAAAAAGGTGCATGCTAGTAGAGATGGTTGCTTGACATTCTTCTTGCCATTGTGCAGAGTTTGTTTGTGACAACTTCCGAATGTACTCCCGTTTGGTGTAGGATTTTGGCTTCTGCAAGTATAAAAGTCAGGTTGTAAATATAATGTCTTACAATGGAACACTTGGTAATATTCTAAGGATCGTACCCAAAGGAGGCATAAGGCAATAGTGAATTAGATCCCTGCAAAGATTAGAATTAATTAGTAATCACTTTAGGGATTATAATATGAAAATAAAATAAAGAGTTAGTTGTGAAAACATAAAAAGAAATAAAAGAAGTAAAAGTTGAGATGTAGAAGTTTGATAAACGACTTTGGATATTAGGTCGCTTCACTATAAGTTCTTTAGTTGTTAGGTTTTGGGGATTTTCCTTCAATTAATTAGTCACTATCCCAGTTAGATATGCTAATCTTTTGCCAGCATAGTAAGTCGATAGAGACTACTTATCGCTAGATGCCACAGTTTAAACTGATTTAGGGAAATGGTTTTCACGAATAGGAAATACCAATTTTGGGTTCATTTCCACCTAAATGACATTTTAGGGTTGTCAGACCTAGTGTTTATTTAATGTTCTTCCTTTCCCAAACAACTGATCTGAATGAAAAATCCTAATTAAACAACAATAAAATATTCATACCTCCACTTCCTAATTCCTTAAAATGGAATTAGTTTCTCATGGCTTTCTTAATCATAATCAAGACAATAATATATGAAAACTTATAATTGAATAAATCAAATGAAAAAGAAACTTCAATTGAATTGAAAATTTGTCGGGAAAAATTTCTCGAATGGTTATGCGAGTTTTACAATCTCATTTCTAAAATAAAAATACAAACTAAAAACTAAAAACTAAAAACTAAAAACTAAGAAATGGTGTTCCTAAACCTAGTTCTAAAGGTCCTATTTATAGTTTTGGTCGGTCGTTTTCATCAACCCTAGGTCAGATACCGTCCTTCGTGTTTAAGAGGCATTGTAAAGAATGAAACGCCCTTAACTCAATGCAGATTTCGTGTCCAAGGGTCGATGTCGTGACACACTAGGACCTGTGTCACGATGAAGCCATCAATCCTCGTATGTAGTGTCATCGTGCAGGCGTTGTCGCGACATAGCCCATGTATGTCATGACAAAGAAGTTAGTCTCCAAAATCTTCAAGTCTGGTCCTTTTGTTGCGATGTAGAACATCCTATGTCGTGACGAAGTGATCGATTTCATATTTGTGCAACTTCTCATGGTCTCCTACACACTCACTAAAGATGTTAACTAACCTCTAGGCCTCAATTGGCCTTAAAGACAATAAAATAACCTTTAAGCACTTAGATTACACAATTTATTCAAAAGAAAATCTAAGTTAAATCCTATGAAAACATAAAGTAAATACTTAATTTCAAGCTCTTCAAGTGTGAAAACTAGTTCAATTTGCTAGGTATAAAACTGGCAGATAAAACTCCCCCATATTTAATTATTCGCTTGTCCTTAAGCAAACAAAATAAAAAGGAACAATATAACAAAGAAAGAAACAAAATAGAAGAGCTTGAGTTCATATTATACAAAGATTAGGATCGTAACATTTTCTTTAGGCGTGACATATTTCTCAACAATTTTAACATGATGAATGAGCACTTTACCATTTTTGTTCAGAAAAGATATAAGTTCAGTAACTTTACAAGAAATACAAATATCATAGTCTTATCAATATAAATCCATTGACGCCTAATGCAAGTACTTTGATTATCCTAGAGCAATATAAATAGTCATATTGAGATCATGCAATTTTCACATCTATTCATGCATAGAGTTTGTTTAAGACACATAGGGCTTTTCGACTTGTAACGTGTTGAGGCTCAGGATAGGTATGAAATTCAAAGAACAATTAAGCACAAAAGTTTACAAACACAAAAATAGTTTAACACATTATATTGTTCCCTATTCTTCCCCTTAATGTCCCATTCCATCTCACTCCCTTATTTCTCCTTCTCTCACCTTCCTTTTTTCTCCAATTTTAGGAAATCTCAATAAAACAATCCCTTTAGCTAGCCTATGAGTATTTTTGTTTCTTGAGTAAGATTCTCTTTTTCTTCTTTTTGGCGACTTTATGATTTTGTCACTCTTCATATGTTTTCGTACTCATGATTCTCTTCTTTTGTTTCTACTCATTTTTCTTTTTGATTTTTCAGTGTTCGTCTCTTTTTAGCTAAACTAATGTTCATACATTATATTGATTTTCCTATTTCCCTCTTTGTTCTCTAACCTCCACTCTAATGTGTCTACTTACCCTCAACACATATGGTCATACATCTATTTCCATGCAAAATAGGACCAAAGAAAAGAGTATGCACAAATCAACATTTTAGGTTTTAGAGGCTTGTAGTGTGGTTCATCAAGAAGGGTCATAAGACTCAAAGATGTGTACTAATTGAAAATTTAGAAAAGGGTTTGACTTTTTAGCTCTAGATGTAACCAAACAATGATTTAGATCATCCCTAAACACCTCTATATGCATAAATATCAATTTAATCATACAATCTCAAAATTACTATCTATCATATATACTAGCATGTTTGTTTCTTCATATTATGCACATAATTTGGTATTACTAATACCTTTCTATCTATACCCAATGTAACCTATAGAACGTAAAAATTTCATGCTAAAAAATTTAAAAATCCTTCATCATCATGCCAAATTTATCAACAAATATAATCAACTTATTAAACATGCTCCTAACCAATCACTTGTATTTTTACAAGCTCAAGCACACATCAACACAAACATAAAAATTGAAAATTAAAACTATATTAAAAAATTCCTATGTTAACCCCACACTTAAAATAACACATTTTTCTTCTCCCTTTTGATGTGAATGATTGAAATATTCGTGTCTCCATAGTGTGGGGTTCTTACAAAAAGAATTAGGCATATATACGAAAAAGTAAATCCTACTCCTAAAAATTATATAAGTATTAAAAATTAAAAATTGTTCAGAACACTTTAGTCTTCCTCTTCCATCTCTTCCTCCTTGTCATTGTCATTCCCTTCTTCTAGTTCGTCCTCATTATGCTCCTCATCCACCGCCCCAAACATGTCCGGTGTGTAGTTAGGGACCCTAATGTTATGCAGCTAAGTAAACTCTTGAAACACCAGTCCCGATTCTTGCATCCATTGTATCATCCAATCGAGCTTTGGAGGACTTCCTTCACCAACTTCTTGTTGGGTTGGTGCCAACCTTTGTGTGGAAGTTAGTGTAGCCGTCGAGTCTCATGATTTTCTCTTCCCCTCTTTCAATTGTTTAGCACGAAGCTCCACATATTTTTGGAAGAGTGAGTCACCAATGATACTCCTTGACGGCTTCAATGTTTTCTCAGTGGATGTCATGGGCACTCCCACCCTTTTACATGTAATGCGTAGGTTTGTGCAAGTGTACACAGTCGTTATCAAGTAATAAGTAAGTATCGAGTTATCATATCCACAGGGATTATATTTGTGTTAAATCACTTAATTGTAAAATTATATTAACAACTAGGTAAGTTTAAAAACACAATATGATTGAGAAATGATGATTAAATATACTAAATAAACTGATCCCTAATGCAAATTAACCTAAGTATGCAGGGTATATGTATGAAATAGATTTTAGAAAGATTAAACACAATTTGCAACAATTATAACATAAATAAACTATGACAATTACTTTGATTAAATTCAATTTATTATCAACATGCTTAATAACATTCGAAAAAACATTCATGACAACTCGATCTTTCATGAGTTTAAAAACTATATTAGGTCCTTTCGAAATCCTTTACTTAGTAAATATGCATTTTACTGATCCTTATTTACTAAGTGTTTCTTAGCATTCGTGTGAGGTAACAGGGACGTGTTAGGTTTGAAACAGTTTAATCACACAAATCTAAAAACTATGTAGATAACAGAGCTTGGTTAGAGTTGTTATGTAACCTGCAATTTAATCGGGTTAGGATCTAAATTGAGCATGCACATTTCAGTTATGTGTCTACTAGCCGTTGTCTAGTTAGGATTACTCAGCTAATTCAGGTGTATTTCAATCACGTATGAATGAAATACAGACTTGATTTTAATCAAAAACATGATTGATTGAGGCACAAAAATTATAAGCATGAATCAAATAAATATTATTAAATCAAAGCAATTATCCTAACTTAAATAAAATTAAGCTAACATTGTCGTAAATAAGAACAAAGAACACATAGAAAACATTTTTAGATTAAATTAAAGAAAAAAAAGATTAAACTCAAATCAAAGTGGCTGTCACCTAAGACTCTGATCGAAGAGGGCTCCTTTGTTCCTTCACTTTGTTCCTTCACTTTGCTGATGGCTCTCCATGGTGGCCGACCAAGGGCTCTTTAAGAGGCTTAATTGCTAAAATATCTATGAAGAGATGATGCTAGGCGTGGGAAATGGGAAATTCTAGAGAGAATTGAGAGTAAGGAAAGAAATATGAGGGATGAGGGATGATTTGGAATGGTGAAATGGGGTCTTATTTATAGGTGAAGAGAGAATAGTAGTTTGCTAAAAAAAGAGAAGTTTAGTCTCTTCAAGCTTCTTCAAAGGGTGGCCGACCATGATTAGTGGAATTTGAATGAATTTTTGCTTTATTTTTAAGTAATTTAAATGCCATAGCAACTCAAGATTGAAACTTGGTCAAATGTAAATCTTCGGGCAAGTCTCTGATTTCTTCAACACTGCAAGGACCTTGTGCAATTAAGCCAAAAAGTGGTTTATGATGGCAGCCATGTGTAGCCGAAATTGGGTTGACTTGGTCTTCAATTTGGATGGTTTTGTGATTCAGCAAAGTTTATCAGACTTGTCAAAAATAAATTAATTAATTAAAGGACTAAAGAAATAAAATTAACCCAATTTAATTAATTAATTCAACCCAAATTATTAAATGAAATATTTAAAATGAATTACTAAATATGATTTTATATTTTATTATTTAATTTAATCATGCATGGCCCACTTTATATCTTAAAAATATAATATTTTCACATATTTTCACATATTTCATTAATTTATTAAAAATAAGTCATTGTACGTATGAATTTAAGTAAAAAGGTGATAAATTACGTAGAAAAAATCCTATATATTTTTTAGTTTGCACTACACAAAGCAATAATTAAAGTGACGAAAGAAAATCTTCACCTTTTGGCTTCCCACACTTCGACTCATGTTTTGGTGGATCCATCTCCCTATACAAAACTACTTTTTCTGCAAAATTGCGAATAATAGTACTGCTCGAAAAGCATTAACATTAGAAACATGTAAAGTAGGTATCATAAGTGTGCATACAAATTGGATCCACATTTTAGCTTTAGGGAACATAATTGCTTGGTTGAACGAAATAAGAATACTAGTGCTCAGCCTAAATTTCCATTCCCCCTTCCCTCAGTCAAATATGTAATTACTTCATTCATGTTTATATCACTATAGGATTCTAAGTTGGCTTGATCTAAGAAATCTTGCTCAGAATAAGGAGCATCGAAGAATTTACATAGTCAAACTAGCATAGAACTCTCGAACTAGTTCATCATCGAGAAGTGAATGAGCATCACAAAATCATTCCCACTTGAGAGCATTGATTTTCTTTCTAATCAGTACAAAAACAACCATCAAATCATGACTCTTCAAGTTAAAACCTTTTTTTGGCATCATAGGTTGATGCTTGAAAATTGAAACAAATCTCTCTTTCACTTTTTTATCGATCAAAATCGGGTTTTCAGGAGTAGTCTTTAAAAATCTAGTTCTTTTGCGGGACATGGTATCTTTTTCCCAAAATTCGACAAAGTTTCAGCACGAGGGACAGAAGAGAAATTGGCAAGGTGGTGTAAGAACTTACTAAAGCAAAAACCTTGCGATGACAAGGATGGTTTGACAGCGACAACAACATGTGACAGCAACGACAGTGTATGGTGGTAACAACGACGATGTGCGGTGACAACCATTTTCATCAAACCTAGGTCTGCTACCGTCCTTTGTGTTTAAGTGGCATTGTAAAGATTGAGACACCCTTCACTCGATGCAAAATATCCGTCTAGGGGTCGATGTCGCGACACACCAAGACAAAGAAATTAGTCTTGAAGTCTCTAAGTTTGGTCCCTTGGTTGTGATATAGCTGATCAGCCTGTAACATCATAGCAGTTGTGCAAGCGGACACACGTCGATGCAAGTATAGTTGATAGAATAATTCTATCGGATATCGATCCCATAGGGAATTAGTTCTTGATGTTTATATGTCGAATCAATTAAAACTAAGATTAGAGATAATGTGAGCAAAGATGTCAGCGCAATTAAGTAAATCTGCACACTAAAATAGTTAGTATCGTCAATGCAATCAAGGTTACTTGTTAAAGCAACTGAAAGTAAATCAAAGTGTTGTTGAAATGTTGAGAATTTAAATGCAGAAAAGTAAAAGTGTGATCAAGTGCAAAGTTCTGGAGTGGATAACTGATTTCACTAAGTCGCAACGTAGGATGTGTCGAGAAGGGTTTGAATAGATGAACTATCGCAACAATCGAGTTCCAGTGAAATCTTACCAATATCAATTCTCTGTTTAGTCAAGACTCAAACACCCTCAATTACCCCACCTCTTGGTGTGAGCAACATTGTGCACTCAAGAACAAGTGATCAGAATCTCTTGTAATCCCAAGCAACTCTTGCTGTCTTGCTTGTTAACCTAACTTGTCACCGCATCTCTCGATGTCAGTAGACTGCAAATGCACTCTCATGTTTGATGCAATTAGATCCAAGAATAAACAGATGAAAATAATTAAATAAGAATCAAAGTAAATCTAATAATGAAAGATACTCTCGTATTCATTCAAATGTCAATAATAGTTTATCATCATAAGAAGAGAGGAGTTAACAAATACATCGGAGCATACTATCTCTTGGCTACTCGGATTATCCCCTAACTACTCCACTTGCACAGCATCAAGAACTCCTTGTTAGGAGTTGTTGCTCGTTGGCTCATTCAGCTCACCATTCTCCAGCGTAAAATCTCCAAAAACACAAAGTAATTGCAAAATTTAATTCCTCTACCTCTTGATGATTTCTTCCATCTTTTCCCTTCTATTTATAGGCTTGAAAATTGCAGATTTCTTCCTCTTCATTCTTAGATCCAGATCCGTTTTACAGCTGTCAAAGTTTGTTACAGTCCAGCTGTGCACTCACGCAACTTTGGTGTGTTCTTCATAGATCTGCAGGTTGTCGCTACATTGCTGAGCACGATTTGAAATCCTCAATTGCGGCAACAACATGTGAATTTTCTGCATTGGTGTTTCCAGTTGTATTCGCAGCTTGACTTTACTCATCCAAGTATAGGTTTCTATACGGCGACATCGCTGGTCACACTTTCAAGCTGATCTTATGGTTGTATTCTTCTTCCATCATTGATCTTTTGATATGAGTTCCTGCGTTGACAATTCTAAGACACAATATATAGGTTGCTTATAGTGACATTAATACATAAAAGAGATAAAAATAAAAAGAATTTAAACCAATCAATAATGAGTTAGAAAACTTAAAAAACTAAGTATGAATTGCCTAATATGCATACTAAATATGGAACAAAAAAGACAATTAATACACAAATTTAGGGAGAAAAAAAGTTTTATTTGTGATGCTATCACACCCCAAACTTGAGTTTTTACTTGTCCTCAAGTAAACAAAAATTAGCAAACTCACAAACAAATATGTCACCGCAATCATTATTTTAACAACTTAAATTTTCTGAAATCCTAATGCACAAATTGTATTCACATGATAGAATAATGCACAGACAATTTATAGGTATGAATACTTAAAACAACAACTTCATAATTGTTAGTAGCATGCCTTGAATCTTATCCTTCCTTTAACCAATACAACATTTGGAGCAATATTTCTTTTTCTTTTCTTTTTCTCCTATTTCTCATTCATTCATTTTTTTTATAAGTGATTGAGAGATGTCATTGCATTACTCTACCTTTGTTCCTGAGTAGTAAAGATAGGGTGTAACAAACCCCCAGGAGGTATGTAATTGCACCGGTACACACTCTTTCAGCGACAACCTTTGGCTAGATGATTTTTCTAACACTTGCAGCGGAGTGTTCTCCCTTGATAAGTCACAATGTACTCTCATTGGAGTGTTCTCTATTAATATAATGTCAATGCATTTGGTAGGTTAGTACCAGATTCAAATATTGCTACTATCCATTCATTACAGAAGCAACTTCAATCATTCATCCAAAAATAGACGATTCAATACTCATTCATATTCACCCAATTCACACATCAACTTTCCAAATATTTCAAGATTTACGCATCACATAAAAATTGTGGTCACATTTTTGTTGAAATTTTGCATACTTTCATTGACTAAAGAAACAAGTAAAATTCAAATATGTGGGTGCAATCATGTTTCCATTCCACACAATATTCCCCCCAAACTTAATGTCTGCATTGTCCCCAATGCACTGACAATACTATACATATAAGAAGGGAAATGTAACTACAATGCAACTAAAGTAAAAAGAAACATAATGACAAAATAAAAATGCAATGACAGTAAAATGCATGCAAACTATCTATAAGAAAGTAAACTAACTCATTCTTGAGCAGCCGATGTAGAGGCTGCTTTGGTTTTCTTTTTCTTCTTCCTTGAGCGCTTACCTTCCTCTTTGTGTTTCCGTTTCTTGTAATTGAGCCACTTATTCTTGTCCTCCGAACCAACTGGATCGACAGACTGCTCCTTTTTAACCGATTGGGTGGCAGCCTCATCGATAATCACATTAGATGGATGGACTTCAGCAAGCAAGGCCACATAGGGCACGATAGTTAACAAATTGAATTCCTCCGTATTGTTGGTGACTAACTCAGCCAAGCTCACATTAGGTGGAGCCTCGTCACTACTGGATGCCCCCACACTCACGAGTGTACTGAAAATATCCTCAGCGATAATTGTAGCGTCATCTTCCTTCTTTTCTTCTTGCTTCTCAGTAGGGTCCTTCTTCTCATGCTCTTTTTCTTCTTCTTCTTCATTCCCAGGCTTCTCTTGTTCAGTTGTGGCTATGTCAGCAACAACCTTTGCGTCGCGCCTCTTAGATGCGAGCGGGGTGTGCAACTCCTTAATAATAACCCCCCTTTCTACCATGTTTACTCCGAGGCTATTCGAGAACTCGTCTTCGAACAAACTAGCTATCTTTCTGTAGGCATCCTTCATATCATGATATTGCCCCTCATGCTCCTCGTCATCTAAGATATGGATTCTCGTTAGAGGGGAAACATTTTGTGTCCTACCATCGGGAGTAGGCTGGTCGGAGGATGATGCCATTGGGTGAAAATGGAGGGGAAGATTGGGAAATCAAGCAGTGGATTTGGGCTTATGCTACACAATGCAGTGATAATTTCCTCATTCCATGCTTTTGTATACGCATAGAAGATATGTTGTCTATAGTTCATATCCTCTAGTATGCCGACAAAATGAATAGTGCACATGTCAATGCGGTCAATATTGGCTTCCATAGCAACCAGGCTCTTTCCTAACAGAGGATTTGTGAGCGTATCAACCTGTTTTTCCTTCTTCTTCCCTTTTCCTTCTTCTTTGATGCTTCCCTTACCACCGACATTTCTTGGTCTCGAGTCGTTCTTTCAACTAATATATCATTGATAGGACTTTTTTTTCCAATACTTCCTTGCCATCCCGGGGCATAATCTCCCTTTGTTTACACAACAGCATTATTAAGGATGGGAAAGGTAGTATACCTGTTTGCTTTGCGACCACTTTAGCAATTTGGTCGTGTAGGATCTCACCGATGTCAATGTGATGACCCTTTAAAATTGAGTGCAGAATGCACATGTGGTTCAATGTCGCTGTAGCGCTGTGCGTAGAAGGTAAGATGAAGCTATTCACGAAATGGAACCAGACCTTGCTGAAGGTCGTCAGATATCGACGGTGTATGGTGTAGTTGTGTGGACCGTTACCTGTCCAAACCATACCCTCAACACAAAGGTCTTTCATGACCTGGTTGGTTCCTTTATCGTTCAGCTCATGTACAAATGGAGTGTGGTCATCTGCCTTCTCAAGAATTCGAAGCAGAACGTTGATTTTTACGACACTCCATGGAATTAAACCTTCCCTCACAAAGACAAATTATTGTTCAGCGTCAACAAGATTGGTGTAGAATTCCCTTACCATTATAAACACGATTAGCCATCAAATAAAGACAAAATTTTTCACATGAAAAATATATAGCTAACATTTCCTTCTCAGTGGTAGTATAATTACATTGAGCGAAGTTACGAGTTCTGCCGGCATAATGAATTGCTCCAAATAGATTGTCTTTCTTTTGTCCTAGGACAACACCTACAGCATAATCACTAGCATCACACATAATAATAAAGGTTCATTCCAATTCGGTGTGATAATTAGGGGAGCAATTATTAATTTTTCTTTTATCTTTTCGAAAGCTTCAATGTAGTTACTATCAAATACAAATGAAACATCTTTTTGCAATAATAAATTTAAAGGTTTAGAGATATGAGCAAAGTCTTTTATAAACCTTCTATAAAACCCATCATGTCCCAAGAAATTTCGAATACCTTTGATATTTGTGGGATGTTGTAGGTTTTTGATTACCTCAATTTTTGCTTTATCTACTTCTAACCCTCTTTACGATATTTGATGCCCCAAAACTAACCATTCTCTTACCTTAAAATGACATTTTTCCCAGTTAAGCACTAGATTAATTTCCTCGCACCTCTATAAGACTTTCTCTAAATTCAGCAAGCATTCCTTGAAAGAGTCTCCATATACTGAGAAATCATCCATGAAAACATCTAACCCTTCTTCTAGCATATCTGCAAAACTAGTAGTCATACATCGCATAAAAGTAGAAAGAGCATTACAAAGTCTAAAAGGCATTCTTTTAAAAGCATATGTCCCAAAAAGGCATGTAGAAGTTATTTTTTTCCTGATCATTGGGATGTATTGGGATTTGATGATACCCTGAATACCCATCTAAGAAACAATAATATTCTTTACCTACCAATCGATCTAGCATTTGATCAATGAAATGTAATGGAAAATGATCTTTTTTCGTTGCATCGTTTAATTTCCTGTAATCAATACACACTCTCCACCTAGTAACTATTCTTGTACGGATTAGTTCATTGTGATCATTTTCTACTATTGTCAACCCACCTTTTTTTGGTACACATTGCGTAAGGCTTACCCATTCACTACCGAAAATGGCATAAACTATGTCTGCGTCTAACCACTTTACCAATTCCTTTTCACCACTTCTTTCATGGCTGGATTAAGTTTTCTTTGTGCGTCTACAGCGGGTTTCTTGCCTTCTTCTTGTCAAATTTTATGTTGACAGAATGCTGGGTTTATTCCTTTGATATCAGCAATTGTCCACCCAATAGCCTTTTTCTGACGTTTAAGCACGTCCAACAAAGCCACTTCTTGCGAATTACCTAATCCAGACTCAAGTATAACAAGTAAAGTATTTCTCTCACCCAAATATGCATACTTCAAATGTTTTGGTAGTGGCTTTAATTCTACTTCTAGTGGCCTCACAACTAATGGTATCATTTTAGTGGCATTTGACATCAGTTGATCCACCACCTCTTTGCTTTGCTACCACCACTCCAACTAGGTTGTTAAAGATTTTATATTTGTCTCCTCTTTCAAAGGTCCTTCATCCTCAGAATCTTCTTCTTTGTAATGACTGGTCACAATCTAGTTGTAGACAAGTTTACTGATCTCTCTTGACGGTTCAAATCTTTCCATGTCTTGGTCCAGATGCTTCCTCTAGTCATTATATCTACCTTGTGTCTATTTTTCGTACTCAACCCATCATAAAAATGTTGAAGTTGTATAGCGATATAAATTCCTCCTCCTAGTATGGATCGAAGTAAGGCTTTGAATCTTTCCCAAGCTTGCCCTAATATTTCTGTCATTATTTCCTTGAAATGAAACATTTGTATATATCCCTGCAAAATTTAGGCATAGAAATCATTCGTTAAAGAAGCATATATACAAATTCTTCCCAAGTAGTGATTCTGTTTGGGGTAAAGAATCCAACCATAACTTGGCCTTCCCATTTAAAGCAAAACGTATCAACAAAAATCTAATCACACCCGGAGCTACCCCTGCATATGAAATTGTACTACAAATTGCCCCGAATTTTCGTAAAAATGCAGTAGGATCTTCTGTCGAGGGATCAAAAAATGTAACATTGTAAGTAATCCAAGATATTAAAGATGGATTTAATTGAAAATGATTTTGATAAATTGGTGATCTAATAATACTAGATTGTAACCATTCTAAATAAAAAACATCCCTAATGCATTTTTCATCATTTTCTAAGTTAATGTAAGGGAAATAAAATTGAAAGCAGAAAATTAAAGAGAATCGTATCTATAACCTAAAAAATTCCTAATTATTTTATAGCCAAAGAAAGAATAAAACTTATTAAGGTGTTGCCTCCCCGACAACGGCTCCAACAACTTGATCGCCCTCGAACGTGCTCCCATTCGATGTAAATTTTTGGCTTTCCACAAGTATACAGGTCAGGTTGTAAATATAGTGTGTACAACGAAACACAAGGTAGTATTCCGAGGATTGTACCCAAAGGAGTCGTAAAGCGATAGTAAATTAAATCCCTGCAAAGAATAAAATTAATTAGTACTTAATTTAGGGATTATAGTATGAAGAATAATTAAAGAGTTGATTTTGAAAAGCATAAGATAAAAGAGAAAATAGAATGAAAGAATTAAGATGTAGAAAATCTTATAAACGGATTTGGGGATATTAGGTTGTTTTCGTATGAGTTCTTTAATAGTTGGGTTTTGGGGATTTCCTCCAATCAACTAGTCACTACCTAGTTGGATCTCTCGATCTTTCGTTGGCATAGCAAGTCGATAGAGACTACTTATCGCTTGATGTCACAGTCTAAATTGATTTGGGGAAAAGATGTTCACGGATGGGCAATACCAATTTTGGTTTCATTCCCACCTAAATGCAATTCTAGGGTTGTCAGGCCTAGTGTTTGTTTGATGTTCTTCCTTTCCTAAACAGCTGATCTGAGATGTAAAATCCCTGTTAAACAACAACTAAATATTCATACTTCCACTCCCTAATTCCCCAAAATGGAATTAGTTCCTCATGGGTTTCTTGATCATCATAAACACAATAATATATATAAACAAATAATTGAATAAAGAGAATGAAAAAGGAACTTGAATTGTATTGGCAATCTGTCGGGAAAAATTCCTCGAATGTTTATGCGAGTTCTACAATCTTGTTTCAAATGAAAATACAAAATAAAATGAAAAACGAGTAATATGTTGTGTTTAAACCTAATGCTAAAGGCCCTATTTATAGCCTTGGTCAGTCGTTTTAACCAACCCTGGGTTTGCTATTGTCCTTCATGTTTAAGTGGCATTGTAAAGACCGAAACACCCTTCACTTTATGCAAAATCCGTATCCAAGGGTCAATGTCGCGACACATCAAGACTTGTGTTACGAAAAAGACATTAGTCTCCGTATGAAGTGTTATCTTATAGGTGTTGTCGCGACATAGCCCATGTATGTCGCGACAAAGAAGCCAATCTTCGAAGTTTACAAGTCTAGTCCCTTGGTTGTGATGTAGCTCAGCCTATGTCATGACGAAGTGATCAGCCTCATATTGTTTCAACTTCTTATGGTCTCCTATTGATTTGTCAGTTTTGTACCTAGCAGATTGAACTTATTTTCACATTTGATGAGCTTAAAATCAAGTAATTTCCCTTATGTTTTATGAATTTTTTGTTTATTTTCGTTTTCTAATAAATCGTGCTAAGAGGGTTGCATTATTACTTTTAATGCTAAATGAGGCCTAAAGATTAGCTAACCTACTTTGTGAGTGCACAGGAGACTAGTAGTAGTGGAGCCATAGTGATACTGAGCGCTTCATCACGACATAGACAACCCTATGTCGCAACTAAGGGATCAACAGCGAAGAATCAAGGGACTGGCTTCTATGTCACGACACAAGTCCTGATGTGTCGTAACATCGGCCTTAGAGTCCAACTCTGCATCTAATGAGGGGCATTTTTGTCTTCACAATATAACTTAAGCATGAAGGATGGTAGTTGACCTAGGGTTGAGGAAAAACGAGCATCTAAAAGCTATAAATAGGACATTTGAACACTAGGGTTGGACACCATTCCTTAGACTTTAGTTTTCAGTTTTATTCGTATTTTCAATTTTGAAACGAGATTGTAGAAGTTCGCATAAATGTTCGGAGAGTTTTTTTCGACAGATTGCTTAATACAATTCTAGTTTCTTTTTCATGTTGTTCTTCACTTATATGTTTACATAAATTGTTTTATTGATGAATAAGGAAACCATGAGGAACTAATTTCATTTTGGGGAATTAGGGAGTGGACGTATGAATAATTATTTTTGTTTTACAGGGATTTTACCTTTCAGATCAGTTGTTTGGGAAAGGAAGAGCATCAAACAAACACTAGGCCTGACAACCCTAGAAAGTCATCTAGGTGAGAATGAACCTAAAATTGGTATTGTCCATCCGTGAACACCTTTTCCCCAAACCAATTTAGATTATGACATCTAGCGATAATAATCTCTATAGACTTTCTATGTCGGTGGAAGATTGATACAGCCACGGTCCAAGACTCAGCAAGTTCTAACAAGGAACCTTTGAAGCTGCCCTTAGGACCTATAACTCGAGCACGAGCCAAACATTTCAGGAGGCTGTTTCGGCTCTAATTGATCGAGCGAGGGGAGAAACCATTACGGGGCTTATCGATCAATCCTGGACAAGTCAACTAACTCGACCTTGCAATCTCCTACAAGTTCATCTAGCTTATTCGTAGCTCATTGAACTCGACTTCAGCTTAATTTTAACTTAGCATTATTTTGCTGGAATAAATATTTAATTTGTTTTAGTTAATTTAGTTATTTAGTTTAAGTTATTAAATGTGTCATAATCTGGACATTTTGATACCTTTGGCTCCTATCTCTTCATAGATAGTGGGTCAAGGTCCTTTCTATTAACCTTCTATCACCTTAAGTGTCTTATAAGTCTCGGGTCAATACTCTTTCATAGTATTCGTTCATTCTTGACCTTAAGCTACTTATCCATTCTAACTTCCATCTTTGCCTACATCCATACTTAGCCGAATTCCCTTAAACTCAAATTAAGAACGATACTTCTCCGTTTAATGATTAGGCACAACTACGACTTGAAGACTTTTGCAAACTCGAGATCGTATCATTTGGTATCAGAGCTAGCTAAAATCAAGGAGTATGGACGTTTGAGCATTCCCGGAGTAAGTGCTTGAAAAAAAATTTGTGAAAAAAAAAGAATAGATAGCATATTAGATGTGTAAAGTTTGAAATATTAAAAAAAAAAAGTCTTGAAAGTATAGAAAAACAAAAGGCTAGCTTGTGATAGTGATTATTTTCCCGATTTTAAGAAATTTCCTGTACAACACATTCGCCACACTTCAAAAAAAAAACCATTCTTTTTCTTTTAGCCTACCAAATACCAAAGACATCATCTACCTTTACACCCCTTTGAAGCCAACCTCTATACTAGCGTATAAGTCTAAACGAGTTATTTTACGAACTTTGACAGAAGAATTGAGTGGTAAAAGACACGAGAGTGATGAGCTTATTAGAGAGCAGAAAAAGCCAAAATATTGGGTGCAAACATGAGTGGGTGTCATCTATTCTTTTCTTTGCGAGTGAATTGTGAGAATTTGTGGTGAGGATTAAAATATCATGTCTCGAAGCTCGAAAAGAAACGCGGCAAAAGGAGGTGGTTTACGACCTGGTCAAAATGCTGCGACTGGTGGAGGAGTACCATATTTGACGCTCCAAGCCCTTATGCGTGAGATGGAGTGCATGTTTAATCGAAAGTTGGAGACCATACAAAAATGATTAGACCGAGTCGAAGAGAGGGGCCAACAAGAGAGAACTCCCCAAAGTCCACGAAGGGAGCGAGATCGTCCAAGGTTCAATCAAAATGATCTATATGAGCCAAGCGATGTGGAGAGCGACCAAGCGTCGAATCAAAGCGAAAGGCGAAGAGGCCAAAAAAATTGAGGTACTCGAGAGCGAGAACGAGTGGACGATGATTTGAAGAATATAAAGTTATTCATTCCACCATTCCAAGGTAGATCAGATCCGATGGCATACCTTCAATGGGAGAAGAAGATTGAATTAGATTTCGAGTGCCACAGTCTAAGAAAGTGAAGTTGGCAGCAATTGAGTTTTCTGACTATGCCATGATCTGGTGGGATCAATTCACTACAAGTCGGAGAAGGAACGGTGAATGGCCAATAACCACTTGGGTCGAAATGAAGGCTGTGATGCGTAAGCGCTTCCTTCCACCCTACTATCACCTAGAGCTCTTCCAAAAGCTCCAAAACCTTATTCAAGGCACTAGAAGCGTGGAAGACTATTTTAAAGAAATGGAGATTGCCATGATACATGCGGATGTGAAAGAAGATCAAGAGGCAACCATGGCCAGATTTTTAGCAGGACTCAATCGAGATATTGCCAACATTGTGGAACTTTAACACTACGTTGAAGTAGTTGACACGGTGTACATGGCCATCAAGATGGAGAAGCAACTTAAGCGCAAAGGTTTCGTTCGAGGCTATTCCAACCCTAATGCCTCAAAATGGGGGCCAAGGCACTAGCAAGAAAGATCCACCAAGCCGTGCTAAGGAGCAAATGGTGCCAGCAAAGTCGAACAAACTTATGGGTGAATCTAGCAAAGGCAAGGCCGAATCATTCCCTAAACGGTCAAAGGAAAAAAAATGTTATAAATGCCTTGAGAGGGGGCATATCGCCAACCAATGTCCTAATCGAAGTAACTGGTGGTTCGCGCAAATGGAGAGATTGAGTCGGAGGAGGAGAATAGAGAAGAACCTGATGCCACCACCAATGGGGAGGAGGAATTATAATATACTGTTGATGGCGAAATCGTTGTCATCAAAAGGAGCCTAAGTCTTCAAAATGTGGAGAACGAGCAGTAAAGAGAAAATATCTTTCACACTCGATGCCAAATACAAGGTAAAGTGTGTTGTGTTATTATTAATGGTGGGAGTTGCACCAATTTGGCCAGCACTTTGATGGTGGAAAAATTGGGATTGCCAACAACTAAGCACCCACATCCCTATAAGCTTCAATGGCTTAGTGATGGTGGCGAGTTGAGGTGACCAAACAAGTGTTCGTGGCATTTTCGATTGGAAAGTATACGGATGAAGTCCTATGTGATATGGTTCCCATGCATGCTAGACACTTGCTGCTTGGACGACCATGGCAATTTGATAGGCGAGTTATTCACGACGGTTATACCAACCGGTATACTTTCAAAACATTTGGGTAAAAATGTAACTTTGGCTCCCTTGACGCCAGAACAAGTATACGAAGACCAAATCAAACTGAAAAATTTTGTTGATCAAGCGAGGGAAAAGAAAAGAGTGAAAATGAAAAAAAAGGAAAAAGCAAAAAAGTGAAAAGAAAGAGAGAAAAAAAAAGATGAAAAGGAAGAAAAAGAGATAAAAAAAATTAAATGTGTATGCAAAATAGAGAGAGTTTCAAAAATCCTACTTGATGAAACAACCCATCTTTGTGCTTATGTACAAGGAAAACTTTTTGAATACTAATGACTTGGTTGAAAATCTCCCTTCTTCTGTTGTGTCTCTTTTGCAGGACTTCAATGATGTCTTCTTGGAAGAAGTCCCTAGCGGGTTGCCACCCATCCGAGGGATTGAGTACCAAATCAATTTTATTCCTAGAGCCGTCATTCATAATCAGCTAGCTTATCGGAGCAACCCTGAGGAAACCAAAGAGTTACAAAGACAAGTTAACGAACTTATGGAAAAGGGTTACATCCGTGAAATCCTTAGCCCCTGCGTCGTGCCTGTGTTGTTGGTGCCAAAGAAGGACGGAACTTGGCGCATGTGTGTTGACTGCCGTGTGGTGAACAAAATAACAATAAAGTATAGGCATCCTATACCGCGTTTAGATGACATGCTTGATGAGTTGAGTGGTGCTAATTTATTTTGTAAAATTGATCTTAAAATTGGATATCACTAGATTCGGATGCGTGAAGGTGACGAGTGGAAGATCGCTTTTAAAACTAAATACGATTTGTATGAATGGTTGGTCATGCCATTTGGCCTAGCCAACGCGCCTAGTACATTTCTGCGCCTTATGAATTATGTTTTGTTGGCCTTTATTGGTAAGTTTTGCGTTGTGTATTTTGATGATATCCTTGTCTATAGCAAGACTTTGGATGAACATCTATTGCATCTTAAATCTATTTTAAAAGTTCTTCGGAAGGAGACCTTCTATGCAAACCTTAAGAAATGCACGTTCTGTACTAACAAAGTTGTCTTCTTAGGTTTTGTGGTCAGCTTGGATGGACTCGAGGTGGACCAAGAAAAAGTTAAGGCAATCCGAGATTGGCCTAGATTGACGAGCATAAGCCAAGTGAGGAGATTCCATGGCTTGGCAAGCTTCTATAGGCGTTTCGTACCAAATTTCAGCACCTTGGTCGCACCTTTGACAAGTGTGATCAAGAAGACTTTAGCCTTTCAATAGAACGAAGAACAAGAGAAAGCCTTTAACTCAGTTAAAGAATGTCTTACTAATGTACCTTTAATTGTTTTGCCTGACTTTTCTAAAACATTTGAAATTGAATGTGATGCCTCAGGTGTAGGAATCGAAGTCGTTCTAACTCAAGATGGGAGGGCCATTGCATACTTTAGTGAGAAACTGAATGGAGCCACGTTGAACTACCCGATCTATGACAAGGAGATATATGCACTCATTCGAGCCTTAAAGACTTGGTAGCACTACTTGTGGCCCAAGGAGTTTGTAATTCACTCGGATCATGAGGCGTTGAAGCACCTCAAGGGCCAAAACAAGTTGAGTAAGTGCCATTCTAAGTGGGTAGAGTATTTAGAATCTTTTCCTTATGTTATAAAATATAAGAAAGGTAAGGAGAATATTACGGCTGATGCACTTTCGAGGAGGTATACTCCTACTTAGATTCAAAACTGCCTGGATTTACGTTTCTGAAAGAATTGTATTCTTCCGATGCTAATTTTGGTAAGTTATATGCTTCTTATGAAAATGTTGTTGTTGACAAGTTCTTTAGGTACGAAGGTTTCCTCTTTAGAGAAGGCAAGCTTTGCATTCTGTAAAGTTCCATTTGGGACTTATTGGTAAACGAGGCACATAGTGGGGGTCTCATAGGCCATTTTGGTGTGTGGAAAATCTTGGCAATACTTCAAGAGCATTTCTTTTGGCCGAGGATGAAAAGGGATGTCAAGAGAGTTTGTGCTCGATGCGTGACATGCAAGAAAGTAAAATCAAAGATCAAGCCTCATAGGCTATACACGCCATTACCAATACCCGAAGAGCCTTGGGTCGACATTTCCATGGACTTTGTCCTTAGATTACCTAGAACTAAAATCAGAAAGGATTCGATTTTTGTTGTTATAGATAAATTTTCTAAGATGTCTCATTTTGTAGCTTGCACAAAAACTAACGATGCTGTTTATATTGCCAATTTATTCTTCAGGGAAATAGTTCGATTATATGGCATTTTGAGAACCATCGTATCTGACGAGACACAAAATTTCATAGTCATTTCTAGAGGTCGTTGTGGGGAAAGCTTGGAACGAAGCTACTGTTCTTAACAACTTGTCACTCCCAAACGGATGGCCAAGCGGAGGTGGTGAATTGTGTTTTGTCAACCTTGTTGTGAGCTATCATCCAAAAAAATCTAAAGTCGTGGGAGGAGTGTATGTCACACATCGAGTTCACTTACAATCGATCCATTCATTCGGCAACCAAACACTCACCTTTTGAAATTGTCTATGGTTTTAATCCCTTGACTCCATTAGACTTAGTTCCTTTGCCTAACAATCAGCTTATACATGTAGATGCTAAACGGAAGGCTAAGTACATGAAGCAGCTATATCAAAAAGTGAGAGCCAATATTGAGGCTAGAACCGAAAGCTACATGCACAAGGCAAATAAGGGACGAAAACGTGTTGTGTTTGAACCTGACGATTGGGTTTGGGTTCACATGAGAAAGGAGCGTTTCCCAGCCTAACGAAGGTCCAAATTATTGTCGAGAGGAGATGGTCCATTCCCAATGCTAGAACGGATCAACGAGAACTCTTATAAGCTCGACCTTCTTGGTGGGTATAACAACAGCACAAGCTTTAACGTGTCTAACTTATCTCCCTATGATGTAGGCGATGATTTGGGGACAAATCACTTTGAAGAGGGGGGAACGATACGGCCACAGTCCAAGACTCACCAAGTTCTAACAAGGAACCTTCGGAGCTTCCCTTAGGACCTATAACTCGAGCACGAGCCAAACGTTTCAAGGAGGTTGTTTCGGCTCTAATTGATCGAGCGTGAAGAGAAACCGTTGCGGGGCTTATCGATCAATCTTGAACAAGTTAATGAAGTCGACCTTGCAACCACCTACAAGTTCATCTAGCTCATTCGTAGCTTATTGAACTCAACTTCAACTCAATTTTAACTTAGCGTTATTTTGCTGGAATAAATATTTAATTTGTTTTAGTTAATTTAGTCATTTAGTTTATGTTATTAAATGTGTCATAATCTGGACATTTTTATTAAATAGAGTTTTAATGTGTCTTAGTTTGATACATATTTAATAGTTATTTTTAATGCGTCTTAGTTTGATACATATTTAATAATTGTTTTTAATGTGTCTAAGTTTGAGACAAATTAATTTCATGTTTGAATTAATATGTCCTAGCAGAAATTAATTAGTTGATTAATGTGTTTCAAGTACATGCAATTAGCTGATTAATGTGTTCCAGGTACACGCAATTAGCTGATTAATATATTTCAGGTACATGTATGTATGGCTTGAATATGGTGTGCTGATGATTGAAATGCTCCAAGCACGTCTTCGTGTATGCCAAGAGCCTTTGAGCTGCTGATTTGTCTTCCCAAAGCTGTTCATTTAGTTGCTTAAGTGCTTACACATTTGCTGGAGGTTCCTTTCACACTCATGGCTGTTCAAATTCGTATGTTCACACTCCAAGGCTATTGAAGTGTCCCAAACTGCCATTTAAAGTCCAAGGCTCCAAATATTCAAGGCAGCCCCTTAAAAGCCTTTCACACCATTTGGCTGAGTCTAGCCTAGTCCATTGAGCTCCATTTAGCTCCTTGCTTAATTTCATTTAATTTAAGCTGATTGGAAACATCAAGGGACTTGTCTAATGGCATCACCAATGCTTGAGAAGGTTCAAGGAAGTTTCCAGCTCCATTAAGCTGAACACATGCTGCCTATTCAGTTTCCTAAGTGTCTATTCAGCTAGCCATGTAATTGAGCTATAAATACGAAGCTCTTTAGTTGTATGGGGGACTTTTTGATACTTTGATGAATTTTGATATTGTAGTGAGTTTATTCAACTTTCAATTTTCGTTTAAGACTCAAGTTGACTTACCTAGCTTGCTAGTGGCGTCATCCTTGTTTCTTTGAACTTATCACTCTTAAACCGAGTGTGGTGTTCACCTCTGATACCTTTGGTTCCTATCTCTTCATAGATAGTGGGTCAAGGTCCTTTCTATCAACCTTCTTACACCTTAAGTGTTTTATAAGTCTTAGGTCAATACTCTTTCATAGTATTGGTTCATTCCTGACCTTAAGCTACTTATCCATTCTAACTTCCATCTTTGTCTACATCCATACTTAGCCGAATTCCCTTAAACTCAAATTAAGAACGATACTTCTCCATTTAACAATCAGGCACAACTACGACTCGAATACTTTTGTAAACTCGAGATCGTATCATTTGGTATCGAAGCTAGCTAAAATCGAGGAGTACGGACGTTCGAGCATTCCCGGAGTAAAGTCTTGAAAAAAGAGAGAATAGATAGTATATTATAAGTGTAAAGTTTGAATTATTAAAAAAAAAGAGTTTCAAAAGTATAAAAAAACAAAAGGCTAGTTTGTGATAAAAAAACCATTCTTTTTCTTTTAGCCTACCTATTACCAAAGACATCACTTACCTTTGCACCCATTTGAAGCCAACCTCTAGACTAGCTTATAAGTCTAAACGAGTTGTTTTACAAACTTTGAGAGAAGAATTGAGTGGTAAAAGACACGAGAGTGGTGAGCTTATTAGAGAGTAGAAAAAGCCAAAATATTAAGTGCAAACATGAGTGGAGTGTCATATTATTTGCGAGTGAATTGTGAGAATTTATGGTGAGGATTAAAATATCATGTCTCGAAGCTCGAAAAGAAACGCAGCAGAAGGAGGTGGTTTACGACCTGGTCAAAATGTTGCGACTAGTGGAGGAGTACCATATTTGACACTCCAAGCCCTAATGCGTGAGATGGAGTGCATGTTTAATCAAAAGTTGGAGCCCATACAATAATAATTAGACCGAGTCAAAGAGAGTGGCCAGCGAGAGAGAACTCCCCAAAGTCCATGAAGGGAGTGAGATCGCCCAAGGTTCAATCAAAATGATCTATATGAGCCAAGCGATGTGGAGAGCGACCAAGTGTCGAATCAAAGTGAAAGGCCAAGAGGCCAAAAAAATTGAGGTCCTTGAGAGCGAGAACGAGTGGACAATGATTAGAAGAATATATAAAGTTATCCATTCCACCATTCCAAGGTAGATTAAATTCGGTGGCATACCTTAAATGGGAGAAGAAGAAGATTGAATTAGTTTTCGAGTGCCACAATTACTCAGAAACTAAGAAAGTGAAGTTGGCAGCAATTGAGTTTTCCGACTATGCCATGATCTGGTGGGATCAGTTCACTACAAGTCGGAGAAGGAACAGTGAATGGCCAATAACCACTTGGGCGGAAATGAAGGCTGTGATGCATAGGCGCTTCATTCCATCCTACTATCACCGAGAGCTCTACCAAAAGCTCCAAAACCTTATTCAAGGCACTAGGAACGTGGAAGACTATTTTAAAGAAATGGAGATTGTCATGATACATATAGATGTGGAAGAAGATAAAAAGGCATCCATGGCCAGATTTTTAGCCGGACACAACCGAGAGATTGCCAACATTATGGAACTTATATTGATAAAACCTTAATATAAGTATTTTAATTATCCTAGTACAGTACAGACAACCATAATGAAATCATGCAATTTCCATATTTATTCATTTATAAAGTTGTTTAAGTCATATAGGGCTTTTCAGCTTGTAACGTGTTGAGGCTTAGGATAGGTATGGATTTCAAAGAACAATTAAGGATAAAAGGTTAAAAACACGAAAATAGTTTGGCACATTGTATTGTTCCCTGTCCTTCCCTTTTATGTCTCACTCCATCTCAACCCCTTATTTCTCCTTCTCTCACCATCTTTTTCTCTCCATTTTAGGATTCTCAATATAAATCTTTTTCTCTCCATTTTAGGATTCTTAATATAACATACTCCCTCTAGCTAGTCTATGAGTATTTTCTTTTAGTTCTTTGAGTAAGATTTCTTCCTTTTCAATCTTTTTGGTGACTTTATAATTTCACCACTATATTTTTTTTACTCGCGATTCTCTTGTTTCTACTCATTTTTCTTTCTTTTTTCTATTTTTTTCTCTATTTCTCTCTTTTTAGCTAGATTAAAGTTCATACATTAATTGAGTTTCCTATTGTTATTACGTTAAACTCCACCTTAATGTGTCTACTTACCCTTAATACCAATGGCCATACGTCTATTTTCATGCGAACAGGACCAAAGAAAGGATATACATCATTATCTAAGGCTTATAAGGCTTGTAATGTTGCTCATTAAGAAGGTGTCATAAGGCTCAAAAAATGAGTGCTATTTGATAATTCGAAATAGGGTTTGGCTTTTTAGCTCAAATTATGTCAAACAATACCTTAGGTCATCCCTAAACAACTCAATATGCACAAATATCAATTTCATCTCATACTTTCAAAATTATCATCTATCATATATACTAGCATGTTTGTTTCCTTGTATCTTGCACATCACTTGGTATTAATAACTCATTTCTATCTATACTTTCCTATAACCTATAGAACTTAAGAGTTTCATGCTCAAAAATTAAAAATTTATTATCATCATGCCAACTTTATCAATAAACACAATCAACCTATAATATGTGCTCATAATCAATCACTTGTATTTCTACAAGCTCAAGCACAAAAAAATTATATGCCAAAAATTCCTATGTTACCCACCACACTTTAAAAAACACATTGTTCCCAATGTGCAGTCCCCTCAAATAATAAAGGAAAGAAGTTACCCGATTTAACGTGAAGGTTCTCTTCTTCTCATGGTGGTTGTCCTTCTCCTTTTGGAATTAATGTTCGAAATTGTTGTGTCTTCCATAATGTGGGGTTCCTACAGAAAGAATTCAAGCATATATAGAAAGGTAACTACTAATCCTACTCCTACGAACTATCCAAAAGTTACAAAATAAAATTGTTTCCAACAGTCATTCGTCCTCATCCATCTCATCCTCCTCCTACTCACTATCATTCCCTTCTTTTGGCTCTTCGTCATCATGCTTCGCACTCGTTACCCCAAACTTGTCTGCAGTATAGTTAGGGACCCTTAGGTTATGTTGTTGAGCAACCTCTTAGAATATTGGTCTCGATTCGTGCATTCATTGGAGCATCCAATGCAGCTTTGCGTGAGTCGAAGTTCGAGATTTCTTCTTCCCTTCTCTTATATGTTTAGCACGAAGTTTTACATATTATTAGAAGAAAGTGTCACCAATGACACTTTTCGACTACTTCAAAGTTTGCTCGATGGATGTCATGGGCACTCCTGCCCTTCTACACAAAGCTGTGATTAGGTGAGGAAAGAAAATTCTCACCTTTTGGGTTCCTACACAACAGCTCATGTCTCGGTAGATCCATTTCCCTATACAAACCTGCTTTTTATGCAAAAGTGCAAATAACAATACTGCTAGAAAATCATTAGCCTTAGAAACATTTAAAACAGTGATCATACAGGTATAAATAAATTGGATCCACATCTTAGCTTCAGGAAACATGATAACTTGATTAAAAGACGTGGGAATGCTAGTGCTTGGCCTAAATTTTCATTCTCCCCTTCCTTCGGTTAGATAAGTAATTACCTCATGCATATTTATATCACTAAAAGATTCTAAATCAATTTGATCTAAGAAATCCTGTTCATAATAGGGAGCATTAAAGAAATTATAGACTATTTTGGGGTTTACCTTAACACTAATTCCCCTAATTACTAATGATATGAGTTGCAAGGAACAAATTCAAGCTTATGAATGTGATGGGAACAAAGTTTCTCAAGGCCCAATAACGAGGTCGAAGGGCAAGCAAAATTCGAGTAAGATTGAATGGGACCATCCAAGACTTTGTTACCAAGGCCCTAGATGTGCACACGGCTGAAAAAGAAAATGAAGAAACCAAATATTGATCCAATTTTTCCAATCCAAACAATTTCAAGAATCAAGAAAATCAAGATTTCAAATCTTGGAAATATTGGTCCAAGAAACCAAAGCTGCCAATTTTTAAGTTGGGGAAATCAGCAGGCTTGCGATGACTTTTTGGATGGGATCTAGGAATTTATGCGTTGAGATGTCTACATGGATTTCGAAGATCTATCTCTTATCTTCGAAATGCACTTTGAATCACTCGATTTCAAGTTCGGGAGCTCAAGTTATGATCGTTTTAATAAAGATTGCGAGAGCAAAATTTCTGGACGTGATTATGACGGAAATTACGAGTTTCGGAGCTTTTAATTCAAGTTTAAATCATATTGGGTTCGGGTTTTAGGTTTAATTTTTATTATATATGAGCTCAATATTGTATTATCAGCTCTTATTATTTTATTGTTATTTTTATTCCGAATTTTGAATAATTATTAAGTAGTTTAAGTTTTTAGGAGTCTTATGTCAACAAGAAAGTTTAGTTTAAAACTATTTGTTGTTTAGATTAGTTAGAGTTCAAGTTTAATTAAGAGTTTTATTTAGATTTATTTAGCTTACCTATATATAAGCCTTGGAATTGTAAACAAAGAACACTTGATTTTGATTATTTTGAGTTAATAATAATTCTCTTTGAGTTTTTCTTCAAGAATTGCTCTTGATTTTTTTTTTAGAAGTTGTTTTAACAATCTTTCAAGTTGTGGGAATCATCTTCAAGCTTTTTCTTGCTAAGATCTCTTTCTTGGAGGGGAAATTTGAGCCATTGAAGAGAGTTGTGGATTCTTATCGTTTCCAAGGCTTCTTAAGACGTTATCTTCTATTTTCTATCTTTAATTTATCGTTCTTGTTTGATCTAGTTTATTTCTTGCTGTTTTCGGTTACTGATATAGTTGTTTCTCGTTCTAGGTTGAAATTTCTTCAAGAGGGACGTTCTCCTACCTTGATCCATCAAGAAACACATAAAAAATTAGGAGATTCAAAATTTTCTTGCTGATTCAATCATTTTTGCCTAAACAGGTTACTTTCATCTTTTAAATTACTTCTAACGAATCTGTTTGTGTTTTTATTTTCAGATTTGGTTGGGACGATTTCTTAAGGTCCAAGATTACATTGTCTAGAGCTTTAGGTTAGATCCGCGACTTGATAATTTTATGATCCTCTTCACACGTTCATCTCGTATCATTTGGTATCAAATTTTGGCCGTTTTGGGTGTTTTTCTATGCTTTTGACATTGATTTCCATTACAAACAGCCAACAAGCAGTTTTTACCCAGTAATTTATTCGAAAAAAATATTTTTGAGTGGGTAAATATTTTTCAGTTGATCTGAAATTTTATATACTGGTTCTTGACACTATATTATAGTATAAAAAATATTTTCCACAAAAAAGTGATAAAAAAAGTTGAGAAAAAAGAAAAATACGAGAAAAAGAAAAAATAAAAAAAAATTCTGTGGGTTGAATTTTGTGCCGAAAATTTCCAGATCAAAAATAAATTATTTGGAGAGGCTTCAATTTAAATTTCGTGATTTTTGAAAATCGAGAACACCTCGAATAAAGTTTGTCAAGTTGCTTCGCAGTTTTTCGAGTTTCTTCAATTTTATTGATTCTTAGTTTTAGGTTTTCATTTGCTTTTTCTTTTTATTTTTTATTTACATATTATAACACTTTCTTGTTTATTATGTTAGTAGGTTAACAAACGTTGCACCTTTCTTCCTCTGTGCAACACAATTCTTTGGTGTCTAGCTGATTTTGGACTCATAGTGTCATTAGGGTTACTTTGTTAGTTTGATTCTAATACATCCTAATTAATTGACATAAATACTTCTAAAGGACTCATAAGATTAATTATTATCTCATAGAGAATTTAATTTTTCTTTTTGAGTGCATAATGGTGAGGTTTGTTTAATTTTTTTCTTTTTTGAGTGCTATGTTTTTTTTTCCAGAATTGTTACAATGTCTCATAGTAGAAAAGGGAGTGATGACCAGATTGACAAACCGTTAGTTAACATAAAAAATCTTACTGGTATCGCAATAAAGTTAGATCTCCACGACATCACTAATAAGTTAGAAACCATGTTCAATCAGTTGACACAAAAACTAGACCATCAAGCGGCAGGACAAAGACATTTGGGTGCTGTATTTCAGACAATGAGCAATAACTTAAATCAGTCGTGAACTGAGTAAAGGGCTCAACATTTGGGTACTAATGATGATGATGGGGTGGAACAACCTCGTGCTCGTAGACATCGAGCTAGACGTGTCCCTTGTGTGGATGAAGATCCTTTGGTTCGCAATGATCACAGACAACCTTCATTGGCAAAGCCAAAGTTCATAATTCCTCAATTTCGTGGAAAGAATGATCTTGAAGCATACCGTGAGTAGGAATAAAAATTAGAGCTTATGTTTCATTACTGTAAATGCCCAGAAGATAAGAAAGTTTCATTGACGACCCTTGAGTTTTCAGACTATGCGTTGAGTTGGTGGACACAACTTGGTATAAGTCGCCAACAAAACTAGGAGAGAGAAATTACCACATGGGATGATTTGAAACAAGTTATGCGAAAACACTTTATCTCAACACATTATTATAAAGAGGTCAAAACCAGACTTCAAAGTCTTGTTCAAGGAAGTGGATCAGTTAATGAGTACTTCACGAAGAGATGACCAAAAGAAAAGAGGATTCCAAGTGATCTCTCACATTTTGAGCAATGTTATTGGTGTAGTTCAAAAGATCATGAGAGTTTTCAATGTCAAATCCAATATCCAATTAGAGAAGAAAGTAAGTATGACTTTGTGCCTTTTGTTGACTCTTACTCTAGTGAAAAAAAGATTGGTTATGATGGCGAACTTTGTGAACCGGAAAAAGATGATAATGAGAAATTTTCCCTTGAATCTATAGATGAAGTAGAAACATCATGTTCTCCTACTGAGATGCCTTGTACTAAATTGAATATTCAAATTACTTGTGAGGGGGATATGGGAAGTGAGGAAAAAAAATATGTGAAAAGACCGAGAGAAAAGAGACATTGAGTGATAAAAGTCTACTTGATGGTCCAAATTTGGTGAGTGAAAATCCATATGAGGTAAAATGGGAGAGTTCTCAAGAGGAAAAAGAAATAGAGAAAGGAGAAGAAAATGAAAATGAAAAACAAGAAGATAACCATACATTGTAACTCAAATTTGTTCAGTGGTGTTTCCTTGTTACAGGATTTTAAAGATCCATTGGCAGACTTCCAATTACATTACCCTACCATCAATCGACAGTTTTACTTGTGGGAGAGAGATAAAGATTCGAGGACGAATCTTCTTGAGGAAGTGGGGAATGATATGAGTCGCAAGGACCAAATTCAAGCTTATGAATATGATGGGGACAAAGTTTCTCAAGGCCCAATAACGAGGTCGAAGGCCAAGTAAATTCGAGCAAGATTGAACGAGACTATCCAAGACTTCGTTACCAAGGCCCTAGATCTACACACGGCCAAAAAAGAAAATCAAGATTCACTTTCTTGTTTTCAAGAAATTAAGAAACCAAATATTGGTCCAAAATTTTCATTCCAAACAATTTCAAGAATCAAGAAAATCAAGATTTCAAATCTTGGAAATCTTGGTCCAAGAAACTGAAGCTGCCAATTTTCATGTTGGGGAAATCAGCAGGCTTGCGATGACTTTTTGGATGGAATCCAGGAATTTATGGGTTGAGATATCTACATGGATTTCAAAGATCTATCTCTTATCTTCGAAACGCACTTTTAATCACTTGATTTCAAGTTCGAGAACTCAAGTTATGATCATTTTAATAAAGAGCAGAATTTCGGGACGTGATTATGACGGGAATTACGAGTTTCGGGCTTTTAATTCGAGTTTAAATCATATTGGGTTCGGGTTTTGGGTATAATTTTTATTATATATGAGCCCAATATTGTATTATCAGCTCTTATTATTTTATTGTTATTTTTATTCCGAATTTTGAATAATTATTAAGTAGTTTAAGTTTTTAGGAGTCTGATGTCAACAAGAAAGTTTAGTTTAAAATTTCTTCTTGTTTAGATTAGTTAGAGTTCTAATTTAATTCAGAGTTTTATTTAGATTTATTTAGCTTGCCTATATATAGGCCTTGGAATTGTAAACAAAGAACACTTGATTTTGATTATTTTGAGTTAATAATAATTCTCTTTGAGTTTTTCTTCAAAAATTGCTCTTGAGTTTTGTTTTTAGAAGTTGTTTTAACAATCTTTCAGGTCGTGGGAATCATCTTCAAGTTTTTTCTTTCCAAGAACTCTTTCTTGTAGGGGAAATTTGAGCCATTGAAGGAAGTGTGGATTCTTATCGTTTCCTAGGCTTCTTAGGATGTTATCTTCTTTTTTCTATCTTTAATTTATTATTCTTGTTTGATCTAGTGTATTTCTTGCTGTTTTGGGTTACTGATTTAGTTGTTTTTCGTTCTAGGTTGAAATTGCTTCAAGAGGGACGTTCTCCTACCTTGATCCATCAAGAAACACATAAAAAATTAGGAGATTCAATATTTTCTTACTGTTTCAATCATTTTTTCCTAAACAATTTATTTTTATCTTTTAAATCACTTTTAACAAATCTATTTTTTGATTAGAGCTTTAGGTCCAAGAGTACATTTTTCTAGAGTTTTAGGGTAGATTCACAACTTGATTACTTTATGATCCTCTTCACACATTCGTCTCGTATCATTTTGTATCAGATTTTGGGCATTTTGAGTGTTCTTCATTGCTTTTGACATTGATTTCCATTACAAACAGCCAACAAGCAGTTTTTACCCAGTAATTTTTTCGAAATTTTTTTTTTAATGGGTAAATGTTTTTCAATTGATCTGAAATTTTATGTACTGATTCTTGACACTATATAACAGTATAAAAAATATTTTTCATTAAAAAAGTGATCAAAAAAGTCAAGAAAAAAGAAAAATACGAGAAAAAGAAAAAATAAAAAAAAATTCTATGGGTTGAATTTTGTGCCAAAAATTTCTAGATAAAAAAAAAATATTTGGAGAGTCTATAGTTTAAATTTCATGATTTTTGAAATTTGGGAACACCTTGAACGAAGTTTGTCAAGTTGCTTCGCAGTTTTTCAGGTTTCTTTAATTTTATTGATTCTTAGTTTTAGGTTTCATTTGTTTTTGCTTTTTATTGGTTTTTACACATTATCACACTTTATTGTTTCTTGTGTTATTAGGTTAACAAATGTTGCACCTTCTTTCCTCCGTGCAACACAATTCATTGGTGTCTAGCTGATTTTGGACTCATAGTGTCATTAGGATTACTTTGTTAGTTTGATTCTAATACATCTTGATTGATTGACATAAACACTTCTAAAGTACTCATAAGATTAATTCTTACCTCATTGAGAATTTAATTTTTCTTTTCGAGTGCATAACGGTGAAGTTTGTTTAATTTTTTTTTTTGAGTGTTGTGTTTTTTTTCTAGATTTGTCACAATGTCTCATAGTAGAAAAGGGAGTGATAACCAGAGTGATAGATCGTTAGTTAACATCGAAAATCTTGCATGTATCGCAACAAAGTTAGATCTCCATGACATCACTGATAAGTTAGAAACCATGTTAAATCAGTTGACAAAAAAACTAGACCATCAAGCGGCAAAACAAAGTCATTTGGGTGTTGTATTTCAGATAATGAGCAATAACTTAAATCATTCGTGAATTGAGCAAAGGACTCAACATTTGGGTGCTAATGATGATGATGGGATGGAACAACCTTGTGCTCATAGACATCAAGCTAGACGTGTCCCTCGTGTGGATGAAGATCCTTTGGTTCCCAAAGATCGCAGATAGTCTTCGTTTGCGAAGTCGAAGTTCACAATTCCTCAATTTCATGGAAAGAATGATCCTGAAGCGTATCATGAGTATGAATAAAAAATAGAGCTTATGTTTCATTACTATAAATGCCCAGAAGATAATAAAGTTCCATTGACGACCCTTGAGTTTTTAGACTATGCATTGAGTTGGTGGACTCAACTTGGTATAAGTCACCAACGAAACTACGAGAGAGAAATTACCACATGGGATGATTTGAAACAAGTAATCGAAAACGCTTTATCCCAACACATTATTATAGAGTGGTCAAAACTAGACTTCGAAGTCTTGTTCAAGGAAGTAGATCAGTTGATGAGTACTTCACGAAGAGATGGCCAAAAGAAAGGAGGATTCCAAGTGATCTCTCACATTTTAAGCAATGTTATTGGTGTAGTTCAAAAGATCATGAGAGTTTTTGATGTCCAATCCAATATCCAACTAGTGAAGAATGTTAGTATGACTTTGTGCCTTTTGTTCACTCTTACTCTAGTGAAAAAAAGATTGGTTGTGATGGAAAACTTTGTGAAACGAAAAAAAAATGTTAATGAAAAATTTTCCCTTGAATCTATAGATGAAGTAGAAACGTCATGTTCTCCTACTGAGATGCCTTGCATTAAATTGAATATTCAAAATACTTGTGAGGGGGATATGGGAAGTGAGGTAAAAAATATGTAAAAGGACCGAGAGAAAAGAGACCTTGAGTGATAAAAGTCTACTTGATGGTCCAAAGTTGGTGAGTGAAAATCCATATAAGGTAAAATTGGAGAGTTCTCAAGAGGAAAAAGAAAATGAAAAACAAGAAGAAAATGAAAATGAAAAACAAGAAGATACCCATACAAAAGTGAGAAATAACTATGTTTTAACTAACTATAACTCGAATTTCTTTAGTGGTATTTCCTTGTTACAGGATTTTAAAGATCCATTGTCAGACTTCCAATTACATTACTCTACCATCAATAGACACTTTTACTTGTGGGGGAAAGCTAAAAATTTGAGGACGAATCTTCTTGAGGAAGTGGGGAATGATACGAGTCGCAAGACCAAATTTAAGCTTATGAATGTGATGGGGACAAAGTTTCACAAGGCCCAATAACGAGGTCAAAGGCCAAGCAAATTCGAGTAAGATTGAGCGGGACAATCCAAGCTTCGTTACCAAGGCCCTAGATGTGCACACGGCCAAAAAAAAATCAAGATTCACTTTCTTGTTTTTAAGAAAATCAAGAAACCAAATATTGGTCCAATTTTTCCATTCCAAACAATTTCAAGAATCAAGAAAATCAAGATTTCAAATCTTGGAAATCATGGTCCAAGAAACCGAAGCTGCCAATTTTCAAGTTGGGGAAATCAGCAGGCTTGTGACGACTTTTTGGATGGGATCTAGGAATTTATACATTGAGATGCCTGCATAGATTTCGAAGATCTATCTCTTATCTTCGAAATGCACTTTGAATCACTTGATTTCAAGTTCGGGAGCTCAAGTTATGATCATTTTAATAAAGATTCTGCGAGCAGAATTTCTGGATGTGATTATGACTGGAATTACGAGTTTTGGGCTTTTAATTCGAGTTTAAATCATATTGGGTTCGAGTTTTAGGTATAATTTTATTATATATGAGTCAAATATTGTATTATCAGCTCTTATTATTTTATTATTATTTTTATTCCTAATTTTGAATAATTATTAGGTAGTTTAAGTTTTTAGGAGTCTTATGTCAACAAGAAAGTTTAGTTTAAAACTTCTTCTTATTTAGATTAGTTAGAGTTCTAATTTAATTAAGAGTTTTATTAGATTTATTTAGCTTGCCTATATATATGCCTTGGAATTGTAAACAAAGAACACTTGATTTTGATTATTTTGAGATAATAATAATTCTTTTTGAGTTTTTCTTCAAGAATTGCTCTTGAGTTTTGTTTTTAGAAGTTGTTTTAACAATCTTTCAGGTTGTGGGAATCATCTTCAAGCTTTTTCTTGCCAATATCTCTTTCTTGGAGGGGAAATTTGAGCCATTGAAGGGAGTTGTGGATTCTTATCGTTTCCAAGGCTTCTTAGGACGTTATCTTCTCTTTTCTATCTTTAATTTATCGTTCTTGTTTGATCTAGTTTACTTCTTCCTGTTTTCGATTACTGATTTAGTTGTTTTTTGTTCTAGGTTGAAATTGCTTCAAGAGGGACGTTCTCCTTCCTTGATCCATCAAGAAACACATAAAAAATTAGGAGATTCAATCTTTTCTTGCTGTTTCAATCATTCTTGTTTAAACAGTTTGCTTTCATCTTTTAAATCACTTCTAACGAATCTGTTTTGTGTTTTTATTTTTCAGATTTGGTTGGGATGATTTCTTGAGGTCCAAGATTACATTTGTCTAGAGCTTTAGGGTAGATCTGCGACTTGACAACGTTACAATCCTCTTTACACGTTCGTCTCGTGTCAACTAAGGTTTCTCAATTGAGTTCATCCCTAGTCCTAAAGATGTGATCTTTTAGAGCAGCATAAAATTCCTAGACTATAGGGATAATAGTCGGTTCTGTAGGGATTGGCCAAAAGCGTTCCCATTTATGATACCTACCTAGAGGCAAAATTTCCTTGCACGAAACTATCAATGGATCAAAACCCTTTTCTTGAATTAAAGTTTTTCCTTGAAGTTCATTGAAATATTTTTCTACATTCCAGTTTAAAAAATTCGACGAAGTTGTATCCAATGATGTTTTAGATTCTACTGTATGTCTAACCTTCCTAGGAGGCATTCTAAATAAAAAAGATATAAGAATAAGAACTTTAAACCTAGATGGGTGTACTTTCCCCTATTGCTTTGAAACTTGAAAAGTAAAGAGAAAAACTAGAGAAAAGAAAGAATTCTAGGTTTTTGATGTGTTAAACTAAGATAGAATGAGGTAGAATAATGTTTTGATATTTATAATGGTTAGTATTTAAGGTTTCAAGGCATAAAAACTCAAAAAATAAGCCTTAAGCCACCGGGTTACGTAGTTGGGTCGGGTCGTTCGGTAAAAAATTGTAGTCGAAGTTGCGACATAGATAGTGTTTGTCGCGACATTCCCTTCAGTGTCTCTAGATCACGACATAATGGAGTGCTTGTCGCAACATTCTCCTCAGCCCTGTTTTTGTCGATTCTGTCTACTTTGTCACGGCGGAGGGATGCACATGTCATGACATCGGCTTCAGACTTTCTCTTTCTGAAATCTGTCACTTTTGTTGCAACATAGCTTATAGTATGTTGCAACAAGCCCCAACTTCTTATTAAAAACTAAAAGAAAAACATGTAAGAACGATATACAATATTATACATGAGTTAGTATCACCTATTTTACCTTTAAGTCTTACTACCGGACTTATCTGGTATGTTTACCCTTGTCGAATGGATCCAATTTTGGTCACCTTTTGTCCACTTCTCATGGGCTCTTTCCAATTCCTTCAATCGATCCCTTTCCTTGAATCGATTAATTCTTTCCTTATTCATGAATGGGATTCGATTGTACTTTTCTCTCTTATTTAGTTCGAGAAAATGACATCTTTCATTGTGCTCCTTGGTTTTATCGCTTTTATCCCCACATTTGAAGATTTCCACCTCTCCGTTTATCCTTTTAGTGAGCTCATTATTGTTGAGGTCGATGGTGGATCGTGATGTGGCTAAGAATGGTCTTCCTAGCAAAATAAGGATATCCTTGTCCTCATCGAAATCTAAACAACAAAGTCCGCAAAGATAATGAAACTCCTTACCTGGACTAAGACATCCTTTAAAATTCCCCTTGATCTTACAGATGATCGATCTGTCAGTTGTAACGTAACTTAGGTATTCTTAAGATCTCCACTCGTAAGTTTTTCAAATACTGACAAAGGCATTAGGTTTATGGTTGCACCAAGATCACATAGAGCCTTGTTCAACTGAAGATTTCTGATTTTAATAGGAATAGTAAAGCTATCAGGATCCTTCAGGCTTTAAAGAATTACCTTGGACATAATAGCATTGCAGGATGCATTCACCTCCACTTGCTCACCTACCTTTATTTTTCAACGCCGTGTCATGATTTCCTTTAAGATCTTGGCGTATTTGGGTACCTTTTCTATCAATTCAATCAAAGCTAGGTTAATATTAAGAGATTTAAAAAGGTTGAGAAAACTTACAAATTCATCTTCATCTTGTCGTTTCTTTTCCTCCAACCTTTTTATGAATGGAATAGAGGTATTCTTTTCTTTAGGCAGATCTTCCTTCATTTCTATTGCCTCTTTTGAGGCTACCTCCTTGGGTTTGATGACTTTAATTTCATCATCGGATGGAATGTTTATAACCTCATGTGGTTTGCTAAGCTCTTATTCGTCCTTACGTTGTTCTGGTCTACTCAGTACTTTGCCCGATCTTAACTCGATCACCTTCACCTACTCTTTACGTTCTCGTCGGGGATTATTTTCTGTGTTGCTAGGGATTCTTGAACCAATTTGTCTTGAGATATCACTCATCATACTTATCATTTGATCCCTTCTTTCCTCTAGTTTTCCTATAAATTTGATGATATTAGCACAATCAATTGTACTTTTTTACGTCCACCCTTACGGAGTTCATTTCCCCTTCAATTCTATCTATTCGTTGACCACATGTAGTATGGTCACCTTGAGTTGCTTTTTCCGGTTGTCTCTAGAGAAATGGGGGTTGATAACTAGGGTTTCTCGTTTGGTTATTGTTACTGTTTCCCCTTGGCTTCCTCCCCACCTAAAATTGGGGTGATCCCTCCATCGTGGGTTGTAAGTATTTGAATAGGGATTTTGAGAACTTATGTAATTAGCCTCCTCCGGTTTTATGAGATAGTGATAAAGAGGCTTATCTTCTTCATTGGATGGTGTTGCTAGTAGCCTCTCTGATACGAGCTTGTAATCGATTTAGAATTACAAGTCACTCGATTGCCCGACCATTTCTAAACAGGAACTTAATAACTAAAGAAATATAATAGGAATCTTGAATCAACGACTTGTACGAGAAAAGAACCAACGTTATTGGAATGTTACCCATTTTTTATATGACAAATAATAAAAAACAAGAATAGAATCGAACAGACCCCAACCCGTTGTTTATGAAAGAAACAAGAACCGAAAGTATAGAAAAGAAAGAAGAACGCCACAAAGCAATAAGCCTTGATAAGTTCATTTTGTTTGTTCTAAAGAACTCAAGAGAGAATTTCTCACAAATTATATTCATTCTTAATTTCCACAAAGTTCTATTTACAAAATATTTATAGACACTTTTGTGACTATTCAAATGCCTATGTGAGACCTTTCACATTCAGCCATTAACTAAAGTTAATACAAACACTAATTTCATTTTAACTCTTGTAGGGAAGCCAATGAGTCATGTCTCTTCATTAGGATCTGATGTAGCTGAAAAGGCATGGCATTTCTCCTTAATGAAGACTTATTGTATCCTTAATGTGTGTCTCTTCAGTTCCCTTGAAACTGATTTGTATTAACATGTGTAACAACCTCTTAAATGACATCTTGATGAAGGTTAAAGAATCCAAAAACGTTTAGACTTGAAGAGTCTCCTATGGTCCATTAAACAACCTCCACAATGTTCTTTAAAAAGCTTTGAAACCTTCTAACTTGAAGAGTCTTTAGTTATAGGAAAAGTCACCTGCAAAAAAAAAAGATATTTAAGCATTAAACAATAACTTAAAACACTTATAAAAAACAACATAGTTAGTAGCACTCATGCACATGACTTAATTAAACATGCAACTTAAACCTTACTTTAACAAACGAGATGATTAATGCATGACTTATAATACGAGTCGCAAGGCTCAAATTCAAACTTATAAATGTGATGGGATCAAAGTTTCTCAAGGCCGAATAACGAGGTCGAAGGCCAAGCAAATTCGAGCAAGATTGAACAGGACCATCTAAGACTTCGTTACCAAGGCCTTAAATGCGCACATGGCTGAAAAAAAATCAAGATTCACTTTCTTGTTTTCAAGAAAATCAAGAAACCAAATCTTGGTCCAATTTTGTCATTCCAAGCAATTTCAAGAATCAAGAAAATCAATATTTCAAATCTTGGAAATCTTGGTCCAAGAAACCAGAGCTGCCAATTTTCAAGTTGGGGAAACCAGTAGGCTTGCGATGACTTTTTGGTTGGAATCCAGTTATTTATTGGTTGAGATGTCTGCATGGATTTTGAAGATTTTATCTCTTATCTTTGAAACGCACTTTGAATCACTCGATTTCAAGTTCGGGAGCTCAAGTTATGATCATTTTAATAAAGACTGCGCAAGCAGAATTTCTGGACGTGATTATGACGGGAATTACGAGTTTCGGGCTTTTAATTCGAGTTTAAATCATATTGAGTTCGGGTTTTAGGTTTTATTTTTATTATATATGAGGCCAATGTTGTATTATCAGCTCTTATTATTTTATTGTTATTTTTTATTCCGAATTTTTAAATAATTATTAAGTAGTTTAAGATTTTTGGAGTTTTATGTCAACAAGAAAGTTTGTTGTTTAGATTAGTTAGAGTTCTAGTTTAATTAAGAGTTTTATTTAGATTTATTTAGCTTGCCTATATATAAGCCTTGGAATTGTAAACAAGACTTTATTTTGATTATTTTGAGTTAATAATAATTTTCTTTGAATTTTTTCTTCAAGAATTGCTCTTGAGTTTTTTTTAGAAGTTGTTTTAACAATCTTTCAGGTTGTGGGAATCATCTTCAAGCTTTTTCTTGCCAATATCTCTTTCTTGGAGGGGAAATTAGAGTCTTTGAAGGGAGTTGTGGATTCTTATTGTTTCCAAGGCTTCTTAGGACATTATCTTCTCTTCTCGATCTTTAATCTATCGTTCTAGTTTGATCTAGTTTATTTTTTGCTGTTTAGGGTTACTGATTTAGTTGTTTTTGTTCTAGGTTGAAATAGCTTCAAAAGGGACGTTCTCCTACCTTGATCCATCAAGGAACACATCAAAAATTAGGAGATTCAATCTTTTCTTTCTGTTTCAAATGTTCTTGCCTAAAGAGTTTGCTTTCATCTTTTAAATCACTTCTAACGAATCTGTTTTATGTTTTTATCTTCAGATCTAGTTGGGACATTTTCTTGAGGTCCAAGGATGGTTTCTTTCATCCAAGAAACCCTAATTTCATTCTCTATTGGATCTTTTACCAGCCATTCATCTTTCTTGTGTTTTAGTTTTCGTTTGATTATTCTTCTTTTCATCTAATTTGTTTTCTTTGTTTTTGTTTCAGATTACTTTTGTCTAGAGCTTTAGGGTAGCTCCGCGACTTGACAACTTTACGATCTTCTTCCGCATTCGTTTCGTATCAACTTATTTAATAAAAACACATAACGCAGATTTTTAAAGATGTTGATGCATTAATGCAAGGCATTTAACAAAGATGCATTTAACAAACAAAACAGTTAATAATGCTTATTACTAAACAAAGATGCATTTAACAAACAAAACAGTTAATAATGTAGATTACTAAACGAAGATGCATTTAACAAACAAAACACTTTATGATGCAGATTATTAAACAAAGATGCATTTAACAAAAAAAAACTTAATGAAGCATAAATAAACAACTTTATTTATGAAGCTTAAATAAAGAAAAACAAAACTTTATGCAAATAAGCTTAAAATGCTTAATAAACAATGGATAAAATGTTGCAAAGTTGATGCTCCTTGTTTAATTCAAATTGAAATGTAGATTGTTCCAATTCAGCCCAAATGGCTTGTATGAGAACATTGAGCGACTCCTTAAGCTTTCTAGCCCTCGCCCTCGTAATTGGTCCCATAGGTACGTACAACGCATCTTCAATTATTGGAACCTTCACATTTTGAACTAAGGTCATTCCTAAGCTCACATCATCCCCTCCCTCTTCGAAAGGATTTGTCCTCAAATCAAAATCTGCATAGAATGGAGATAAATCAGAAACATTAAAACTCACACTAACATTGTACTCACCTGGGAGATCTATCTTGTAAGAGTTATCATTAATTTTCTCCACAACTTAGAAAGGACCATCTCCTCTTGGAAGGAGTTTAGATTTTCGTTGGGCAGAAAACCGTTCTTTTCGCATGTGAACCCAAACCAAATCTCCGGGTTCAAATACAACTTTATTTCGTCCTTCGTTTGCATGTTCCACATACTACTCCGCCCTCTTTTCAATACTATCTCGAACCTTCTTATGAAGTTGTCTAACAAATTCAGCATTTCTCTTACCATCTAAATTGACAAATTCATTAGTAGGCAAAGGAATTAAACCCAAAGGTGTAAGAGGATTAAAACCATACACTATCTCAAATGGAGAAAATTAGTGGCAAAATGCACACTTCGGTTGTATGCGAATTCAACAAGTGGTAAACACTCCTCCTACGTCTTTAAATTTTATTGAATTATAGCTCGAAGCAGTGTTGACAATGTACAGTTTACAACCTCGATTTGTCCATCAGATTGGGGATGACATGTAGTGGAGAATAATAGTTTAGTGCCTAGCTTACCCCGTAAGGTCTTCCAAAAGTAGGTCAAAAACTTGGTGTCTTGATCAGACACAATGCTTTTTGGAATTCCATGTAATATGGCAATTTTCTTGAAAAACAAATTAGCAATATACTTAGCATCATCAACTTTTCGACAAGGTATAAAATGAGCCATTTTAGAAAAATGATCCACCACAACAAAAGTGGAATCTTTCCCACTACTAGACCTCGGCAAACCTAATACGAAATCCATTGAAATATCTATCCAAGGCTTCATTGGTATAGGTAACGGGGTGTACAAACCATGGGGATTTACTCGCGATTTAGCCTTTTTGCATATTATACAATTTTGACAAAGACACTCGATATCTCGTCTCATATGTGGTCAAAAAAATGTCCATGCAAAACATCTAGAGTTTTTGCAACTCTAAAATATCCCATTAAGCCTCCCCCATGGGCTTTTTTTACAAGTAGCTCTCGAACAGAACTCCTTGGTATGCAAAGCTTATTTTCTCGAAAAAGAAATCCATCATGCCTAAAAAACTTACCAAAAGCTTCATTTTCACAAGCTGCAGAGACATTGCCAAAATCAAAGTCATGTTCATACAAATCTTTTATGTACTCAAATCCAAGCAATTTAGCATCCAAAGTAGTAAGCAATACATACTGTCGAGATAATGCATCAACAACTACATTTTCGTTACCTTGGTTGTATTTAATGACATAAGGAAAAGTATCAATAAAATTCTACCCATTTAGCATGTCGCTTGTTGAGTTTGTGTTGGCTCTTCAAATGTTTAAGAGATTCATGATCGGTGTGAATCACAAATTCTTTCGGCCAAAGATAATGCTGCCAAGTCTCTAATGCTCTAACCAAAGCATACAATTCCTTATCGTATGTAGGGTAGTTCAATGCGGCTCCACCCAACTTCTTGCTAAAATATGCAATTGGTCGTCCTTCTTGCATCAAAACTGCTCCAATACCTATTCTTGATGCATCACATTCTATTTCAAAAGTTTTAGCAAAATCAGGTAAGGCAAGCAATGGTGCATTATCAGTTTTTCCTTAAGCAAATTGAAAGCTTTTTCTTGTGGCTCTTCCCACTTAAATCCCACAGTTTTCTTAATGATTTCAGTTAAAGGACCAGCTATACTACTAAAATCTTTAACAAACCTGCGGTAGAAGCTAGCAAGTCCATGAAAGCTTCTAACATTACTTACACTCGTAGGTGTTGGTCAATCCTTGATTGCACTGACCTTTTCATCGTCTACTTCGATTCCTCTTGAACTCACGATGAAACCTAAGAATACCAATTTATCAGTGCAGAAAGAACATTTCTTAAAATTTGCAAATAATTTTTCTTTTCACAGCACCTCCAAAACAAGTTTCGAAAGATTAACATGATCTTCGAAACACTTGCTGTAAATTAATATATCATCAAAGTAAATTACACAAAACCTACCAATGAATGCTCGTAAAACATGATTCATAAGTCTCATAAATGTGTTGGGTGCATTGGTTAAGCCAAACGGCATTACCAACCATTCATACAAACCTTATTTTGTCTTGAAAGCAAATTCCCATTCATCACCTTCTTGCACTCGAATATGGTGATATCCACTTTTAAGATCAATCTTGGTAAAAATGTTGAACCCATGTAGTTCATCAAGCATGTCATCTAATCGAGGAATATGGTGTCGATACTTTACCATGATCTTATTTACAGCACGACAATCGATACACATTCGCCAAGTTCCATCCTTCTTTAGAACTAACAAAACATGAATGACACATGGGCTTAAACTTTCTCACACATAACCTTTTCCCATAAGTTTGTGAATTTGTCGTTGTAACGCTTTGGTCTCCTCCATATTGCTTCGATAAGCAAGTTAGTTACGAATTGTGGCTCCCGAAACAAAGTCAGTTCGATGTTCAATTCCCCTTAGTGGTGGTAGTCCATCAGGAATATCATCGAGAAATACATCTTTAAAATCCTACAAGAGAGCGACAATCACATTAGGAAGATTTTCATTAAGTTTGTTAGTACTAAAATATGCCTCTTTGTACAAAAGTACAAGTAGTGGCTGGTAAGTCAAAACAACTCTCTCAATCTCTTTCCTTTTTTGCATAAAAATTCAATTTATTTTTTCCTTTACTCTCTTTTCTTACCACAACCTCTTTTATTTGTTCTTTTATTTTTTCTTTTTCGCTCTCTTTTTCTTTTCCCTCATGCTCTTTTTCTTTTTCTTTTTTTTTTTGCATTCTCTCATGTTTTTCTCTTTTTCTTTTGTTGTTACCTCACTCTCTTTTGTTTTTATTTTTCCACTCTCTTCCTTTAAACGTACTTGATCTTCATACACTTGTTTGGGTGTCATGGGTATAAGTGTGATGGGTTTTTCGTTGAATTTGAAAGAATAGTGGTTGGTGAATCCATCATGGATAACTTTTCGATCATATTGCCATGGATGACCAAGTAAAATTTGCCCCGCATGCATGGGAACAACATCACATAGCACTTCATCTTGGTACCTTCTGATGGTAAATGACAACATCACTTGTTTTACCACCTTGATCTCACCTCCATCATTCAACCATTGTAGTTTATATGGTTGTGGATGTTTAGTCGTGGGCAATCCAAGTTTTTCCACCAAAGTTGAGCTTGCTACATTTGTGCAACTACTACCATCAATAATCATGCTACACACTTTTCCCTTGATGTGGCAACGGGTGTGGAATATGTTCTCCCTTTGCTCCACCTCTTCTTTAGCTTGTGTGCTTAATGCATGTTTTGTTACAAGTAGCTCACCTTCAACCGGATACTTGACTTCACTCTTATCTTTCATTGGTGGCATGTCATCATCTATATCTCCCTCGGATTCAATCTCTCCATTGTCCTTGAGAATCCTAACATTTCGATTTGGGCATTAGCTAGCCATGTGCCCTCTTCCCAAGCACTTAAAGCATTTCATATCTCGAGAACGAATCGTTGATCCTTCCACCTTGCTCTTATCTGAAACAAAATCTTTTTATTTTCTTTAAAAGTTTCAAATTTACCTTTCACTTGAGGCCCCACATCTCTTTTGTTGGCACTTTGGTTCCATGTTGAGGATGAACCCGAATGGTGTATCACTCTAGTAGAACATTTTCCTTTATGTTGCCTTTCCACTTTTATGGCCATGTGAACCATGTCAGTTAATTCAACATAATGCTGCAACTCAACAACATTGGCAATCTCTTGGTTTAAACCTGCCACAAACCCTGCCATTGTGGCCTCAAAATCCTCCTCGACATTGGCACGAATCATCGCAATTTCCATCTCTTTGTGATAGTCCTCCACACTCTTGTTCCCTTGGGTAAGAGTTTGTAGCTTTTGATAGAGGTCCCTTTGGTAATGGTTTAGAATGAACCTTCATCTCATTATGGCTTTCATTTCTGCCCATGTCTCCACCGTAAGCTCTCCATTTCTTATTCTAGACATGGTTAGTTGGTCCTACCAAATTATAGCATAATCGGTGAATTCAATGGTAGCCAACTTTACCTTTTTCAACTCTGAATGGTTGTGACAATCAAACACCAAGTCAATCTTTTTTTCCCACTCGAGATATGCTTCAAGGTCATTTCTCCCTTGGAATAACGAAATATTTAATTTGATTGATCCAAGATCACCATCAACCCGCCCTCATTCTCGTCTCTTTCTAGGCCTTCGTTCATTTCGCCTTACACTTCGATTAGATAGCCTATCATTATCATACCATAGTATCCATCTTTATCAGATCGATTGGATGCTTCTCCTTCTCGCACACTAGGGGTTCCTGGTGATCTTCCCCTACGAGGCCTTTCCCTTTGAGTCCTTTCCTCCATTCGATCAACACGTTCACTAAGCTGATCAAACCCTTCCTGCATCATCCTTCGCATCTCTTGCATCATGGCTTGAATTTGAAGATTAGGAACTCCACCCCTTTCACCCTTATCACATTTGTTAGTAGACATTCTTTAAAACGCACCAAAAAATGATTAGTAACTGAAAGGATAAAATAGTTAAAAAAAATTGTACCTCACCAAATCAAGCCTCACGATTTTTACTCAGAAAGGAAAATCACTCTTCTCATGTTTGCACATAATTCAGGCTATTACCAATCAATGATCTAACTCGTTCTTGCTTTTTTTCGCTTAAAATTCCTCTTTAGCTCTTCAAGAATGTTGAAAATGAACTTAACAAAACCCGTAACATTGTGGTCGTTGATAGGATGTGATAACTTGGAAGAAATAGAAGAAAATAGGTGAAAACGAACAAATGACTCAAATAAGAAAATTACGAAAAGGCTTAAAAATAGATGTAACAGACTCAAAATGTTGAATGGAATGTGATATAGATGGTTTGGACAAACTGAATTTTTTTTGCCACGAATTTTTTTCCTAAATCGTCTTTCTTTTTTTTTCTCAATTTGTTTTTTTCTTTGTTTTACTTCTGCACTTTTTCTCTTTTTACAACAGAATTTTTTTTAGGTTTTTTCAAATCAAGAAAGAGAAATAAAATAATACTGGTAAAGAATAATAGCTCTGATACCAAATTATATGAGCTCGTAATCGATTTAGAATTACAAGTCACTCGATTGCCCGACTGTTTCTAAATAAGAACTTGATAACTAAAGAAATATAATAGGAATCTTAAATCAACGACTTGTACGAGAAAAAAACCAACATTATTGGAACGTGACCCACTTTTTATATGACAAATAATCAAAAACAATAATAGAATAGAACAGACTCCGACCCATTATTTTTGAAAGAAACAAGAATCGTAAGTATAGAAAAGAAAGAAGAACACCACAAAGCAATAAGCCTTGATAAGTTCAGTTTGTTTGTTCTAAAGAACTCAAGAAAGAATTTCTCACAAATTATATTCATTCTTCATTTCCACAAGGTTCTATTTACAAATTATTTATAGACACTTTTGTGACTATTCAAATGCCTATGTAAGACCTTTCACATTCAGCCATTAACTAAAGTTAATATAAACACTAATTTCATTTTAACTCTTGTAGGGAAGCCAATGAGTCATGTCTCTTCATTATGATCTGATGTAGCTGAAATGGCATGACATTTCTCCTTAATGAAGACTTAATGTATTCTTAATGTGTGTCTCTTTAGCTCCCTTGAAACTGATTTTTAGTAACGTGTGTAATAACCTCTTAAATGGCATCTTGATGAAGGTTAAAGAATCCAAAAACGTTCAGACTTGAAGAGTCTCCTATGGTCCATTAAACAACCTCCATAATGTTCTTTAAAAAGTTTTGAAACCTTCTAACTTGAAGAGTCTTTAGTCATAGGAAAAAGCCACCTGCAAAAAAAAGATATTTAAGCATTAAACAATAACTTAAAACACTTATAAAAAAACAACATATTTAATAACACTCATGCACATGACTTAATTAAACATGCAACTTAAACCTTACTTTAACAAACGAGATGATTAATGCATGACTTATTTAATAAAAACACATAATGCATATTTTTAAAGATACGGATGCATTAATGCAAGGCATTTAACAAAGTTGTATTTAACAAACAAAACAATTAATAATGCATATTACTAAACAAAGATGCATTTAACAAACAAAACAGTTAATAATGCAGATTACTAAACAAATATGCATTTAACAAACAAAACACTTAATGATGTAGATTATTAAACAAAGATGCATTTAACAAAAAAAAACTTAATGAAGCATAAATAAACAACTTTATTTATGAAGCTTAAATAAAGAAAAACAAAACTTTATGCAAATAAGCTTAAAATGCTTAATAAACAGTGGATAAAACGCTGCAAAGTTGATACGCCATGTTTAATTCAAATTGAAATGTAGATTGTTCCAATTCAGCCCAAATGGCTTGTATGAGAACATTGAGCGACTCCTTAAGCTTTCTAGCCCTCGCCCTCGTAATTGGTCCCATAGGTACGTGCAACGCATCTTCAATTATTGGAACCTTCACATTTGGAATTAAGGTCATTCCCAAGCTCACATCACTCTCCAAAAATTTGTGGTATTTATCATTTTTATCGAAGCACGTTTCTACGCATAAATGAACCTCTCAGTAGGCCACTGACATGAATTCAGTGCCATGTTTTTTATAAGCTCATAAGCATCATTATACGTTTGATTCATTAAGACTCCTCCTACCGCACCATCAAGAGTAAATCTGGCGGATGCATCCAACCCATTATAGAAAGTCTGCAGTTGCATCTAGTTTGACATATCGTTATTCGAGTATTTACGTACTAGTATCTTAAACCTTTCTCATACCTCGTGGAACCCTTCACCCTCAAATTACCGAAAAGTTGACAATTCTCGCCTTAGTTGGATAGCTTTTCCCTTAGGGAAAACCTTTTGCAAAAATTTCTCTGCCAGTTCATCCCATGTTGTGATGGATCTAGGTGCCTGTGAATCTAACCATGAAAATGCATAATCAGATAGTGAAAAGGGAAATAATCTTAAATGAATGACATCATCAATAATGTCATTAAACCTAAAAGTATCGCACAACTATAAAAACCATTTCAAATGTAAACTAGGATCCTCAAACATAGTTCCTCTAAATTGTAAATTATTATGGATCATTTGAATCATAACCGATTTTATCTCAAAATTATTAGTGGCAATGGAAAGTCTAGCAATACTCTCTTGAGTCAAATCTAGAGTAGGTAAAGAGTACTCCCTTATAGTTCTTTGTTCTTCCGCCATTAATTCGTTTGCAAGGAGTTATGGAGGTATATTGATGTTTTCAACGTTAGTCGCAAGATCCTCTATTGGATTAACTTGTTCTTCTATCTCCTCCGACGGTGGGTTTTGCATAACCTATGGGTTTCTATGATTGCATCTAATTAGTGATTCGGGGTTAGCAATAGGCTCGACAAAGTTTCATTGACTTTGAGTCATAAACCAAAAATAGATAAACAAGAAATAACAAAATATGAAAAATAAAATTAAATTAAAAATTTGTATCTATAACTTCAATTTTTCTCATTATTTTATTAGCAATGAAAGAATAAGATATACTAAAGCATTGCCTACCCAGCAACGGTGCCAACAACTTGACTGCCCCCAAACGTACTTCTGTTCGGTTTAGATTTTGATTTTCGCAAGTATACGGGTCAGGTTGTAAACATAGTGTGTTTACAATGGAACACTTGAAAGTACTAGTTCTAGGGTTTATAGTACTAGGGAAAATAATAGAGTTGTGTGAAAGCATAAAAATAAAAAGGTAAAAATAAAATAAGTAAATCAGTATGGGGAAAAGGTGTTCACGGATAGGCAATACCAATTTTGGGTTTATTCACACCTAGATTACTTTCTAAGGTTGTTAGGCCTAGTGTTTGTTTGATGTTCTTCCTTTTCCAAACAACTGTTCCGAAAGGCAAAATCCCTATAAAACAACAATCAATTATTCATACTTCCACTCCCTAATTCCCCAAAAATGGAATTAGTTCCTCATGGTTTCTTTATTCATCAATAACATAAAATATGAAAGCATGTAAATCAAGAATTGAATGAAAAAGAAACTAAATTGTTTTAAGCAATCTATCATGAAAATTTCCTCGATCGTTTACGCAAGTTTCTACAATCTCATTTCAAAAGCCAAAAACAAATAAACTAAAAGCTAAGTAATTGGTTTGTAAGCCCTAGTGTTAAAGGCCCTATTTATAGTTTTATATAGTCAGTTTTCCTCAACACTATGTCAACTGCCATTCCTCGTGTTTAAGTGGGATTGTAAAGACCAAAATGCCCTTCATTTAATGTGATATCTACATCCAGGGGTCGATGTTTCGACACACGAGGTCTTGTGTCACGACATAGGCATCAGTCTCCATATGAAGCGCCATTCTTCAGGCATTGTCGCGACATAGCTATTGTGTGTGTCGCGACAAAGAAGTCAAATGTCAATGTCCTTAAGTCTGGTCCCTTGGTTGCGATGTAGCTTAGCCTATGTCGTGATGAAGTGATCAATTTCCCTTTAGCATACTTCTTATGGTCTCCTGCACACTTGCCAAGTATGTTAGCTAACCTTTAGGCCTCATTTGGCCTTAAAGATAAATAAATAATCATTTTAACACTTACGTTACACAATTTATTTAAACTAGAAATCTAAACTAAATCATATTAAAAAATAACGAAAATACTTGATTTCAAGCTCTTCAAGTGTGAAAAATAGTTTAATCTGCTAGGTACAAAATCAGCAGATCATAGGCCACTGACAAGAGTTCATTTCCATATTTTCAATTAACCCATAAGCATCATTATAGGTTCTATTCATTAAGGCTCCTCCCATCGCACCATCTAATCTCGATCTGGCAGATGCATCCAACCCATTATAAAATGTTTATAATTGCATCCATTTTGGCATACCATGATTAGGGCATTTTTGAACTAGTGTTTTAAATTATTCCCATGTTTCATGAATTCCTTCGCCCTCAAATTTTTGAAATGTTGATAATTCTCCCTGAAGTTGGATTGCTTCCCCTATAGGAAAAAAATTTTGTAAGAATTTCCCCTCAAGTTCATCCCATGTGGTAATACAACCTGGTGCCTACGCATCTAGAGAAAAGACATTATCAGTTAAAGAGAAGGGAAATAATTTAAGAGGAATGGCATCATCAGTAATGTCATTATAACGGAAAGCATTACAGAATTGTAAAAAATTGCTTTAAATGTAAACTGGGATCTTCAACCATGGTCCCTCTAAATTGTAAATTATTTTGTATCATTTGAATCATGACTGTCTTTATTTCAAAATTATTAGCGGCGATAGTAGTTCTAGTAATACTCCCTTGGGTTAGATCTAAGGTATTGTTTGCGGGGAGTTGTGGAGGTATATGTACATTTTATATGTTATTAGTGGGAGCTTCGACTGGATCTGTTAATTTTTCTCTTTCTTTCGGTGTGGTAGGTTTTGCATCGACTGTTGGGTTCTGTGATTTTGCCTAATCAATTCTTCAGGGTTAGGGATCGAATCTATCAAGTTTCTTTGGCTCTGAGTGATAAACCAAATTTATACATATAAAGAAAAAAATATGAAAAATAAACAAAAATAAATAAAATAAAATAAGTAAATTGTATATATAACCTAAAATTTTTCCCAATTATTCTAATAGCAAAGAAGGAATAGAAATCACTAAAGCATTCCCTCCCCGACAATGACACCAACAACTTGACTGCCTTCGAACATACTACCGTTCGGTGTTGGGTTTTGGCTTTCGCAAGGATATAGGTCAGGTTGTAAATATAGTGTGTTACAATGAAACACTTGGTAGTATTCCGAGGATCGTACCGAAAGGAAGCGTAAGGCAATAGTGAATTAGATCCTTGTAAAGAATAAAATTAATTAGTAATCACTTTAGGGATTTTAGTACAAAAAAAATAAAGAGTTAGTTTTGAAAAGCATAAAAAGAAATAAAAGAAGTAAAAGTTGAGATGTAGTAGTTGGATAAACAACTTTGGCAAAATTAGGTTGCTTTAGTATGAGTTCTTCAATTGTTAGGTTTTGGGGATTTTCATTCAATCAAAAATTAGGTTGCTTTAGTATGAGTTCTTCAATTGTTGGGTTTTGAGGATTTCATTCAATCAACTAGTCAGTACCCCAGTTGGATCTTCTGATGTTCCGCCAGCATAGTAAGTTAATAGAGACTACTTATCGCTAGATGTCACAGTCTAAATCGGTTTGGGGAAAAGGTTTTCACGGATAGGCAATACCAATTTTGGGTTCATTCCCACCTAAATGACATTCTAGGGTTATTATTCCTAGAGTTTGTTTAATGTTCTTCCATTCCTGAACAGCTGATCGAATGAAAAATCTGTGTTAAACAATAATCAAATATTCAAACCTCCACTCCCTAATTACCTAAAATGGAATTAGTTCCTCATGGTATTCTTGATCATAATCAAGACAATAATATATACAAACATATAATTGAATAAATCAAATGAAAACAAAACTTCAATTGTATTGGCAATTTATCGGGAAAAATTCCTCGAACATTTATGCGAGTTTTACAATCTCGTTTCTAAAATGAAAATACAAATTAAAAACTAAAAACTAAGAAATGGTTTTCCTAAACCTAGTGCTAAAGGGCCTATTTATAGCATTGGTCGACCGTTTTCATCAACCCTAGGTCAATTGTTGTCTTTTGTGTTTAAGTGGCATTGTAAAGATGGAAACACCCTTCACTCGATGCAGATTCTGCGTCCAGGGGTTGATGTCGTGACACACCAGGACCTATTTCGGGATGAAGAGTGTCATCATGCAGGCGTTGTCTCGACATAGCCCATGTATGTCGCGACAAAGAAGTCAGTCTCTGAAATCTTCAAGTTTAGTCCCTTTTTTGCAACAAAAAACATCCTATGTCGTGAAGAAGTATCAATTTCATATTTGTGCAACTTCTCATGGTCTCCTGCACACTCACTAAAGATGTTAACTAATCTTTTGGCCTCACTTGGCCTTAAAGACAATAAAATAACCTTTAAGCACTTAGGTTACACAATTTATTCAAAAGAAAAATCTAAGTTAAATCCTACGAAACCATAAAAAAAATACTTAATTTCAAGCTCTTAAAGTGTGAAAACTAGTTCAATCTGCTAGGTATAAAACCAACATATCAGTTTGTAAAATAAAAATGAAATCTTTTTGGGGTGAAAATTTAGTGAGGAAGATAAAGGTTGAAATTACAGATGAGAGTAAAAAGTTTTTCAATAGTCTAAGTTAAAATAGAGGCTAGGGTTGAGACAACTGTACTAGTCATGATGGTTGAAAATTTGGCAGCGTGGGTGGTGTAGTAAAGATATTACGAGGCATGGGGAAGGATGAAAAAAAACTTGTGATTTGGCCTTTTATAAGCGTTATCTGTTGCGGCTGTAATGTATGTGCAAACTATGCAAGTATACATGTCGGTCAAGTAATAAAGTGATAAGTGAGTTATCGTTCTCCACAGGAATCAGAATTAATATGATCTAATTAAGTTATTGTTTTGGCAAAAGAATAATGTTAGAGTATAGTTATTGTATGTTAATGTAATGACAGAGAAATAATGTCAAGGTACAGTTTAGTAGATAATATGTCATGGAAAAGTAATATAAAAGAATAAAAATAAATCAAGTACTAGAAATAAAGATATTGAAAAATAAAAGTTAAAATAGTTGATAAACCAAGTATGGAAAAATAAATGATAAACTATAAGAAAAAAATAAATTGTAAGTTGTAAATGGTATGTAATGAACAGCTATGGAAGCGTTGACAAGATATCTGTAACACCCTAATTTTGGTGTGTCGAGAATAGTGACTCGGGGTCATGTTGACCAATGGTTACCTCAAAAAAATTTAAGCATCTAAATATTTATTAGAAAGGGGTGGAATTATAATAAATTCTAATCTGGGAATTAAATTAGGAAATACTTAAGTAGTCATTGGATCCAGAAGTAAAGGATGGAAAATAAATAAAAACAAAGTCAAATATAGTGAGAAAAGTGATTAGTTAATTATAAGGAAAGGAAGATAGGGACCAAGGTAACAATTAACCATAATTATAAGTTAGTGGAGAGGTTAGTATGAAAATATAGATTTTTGTGGTGAAAGTTTATTTAGAATAAAAAAATTAGTATAAATTGTTGATATAAAAGAAAGGAGAAAGATTTTAGAAAAAAATCACTTTCTACTCTCATGAAAAAAAGGGGAAAAATTTGGGAAAATAAGGTTCATTCCATTTCAAGCTTTCCATGTAAGTTTTCTATAAATTTTGATTTTGAATTTTGTTTTGGGTTAAGCTTATGTTAGATTTATTTGCCTAAATGGGAAATTTATTTGAAAAGCCCTTGGGTGTTTAATGTTTGGTCATTTGTGATATTTTGAACTTGATTTCCAATTGGGTTTCCATGTATGGTGAAGAGTGGGATATGAGCATGTGTGAAATAATTATTGTATTTTGAAAGTAAAAGACTAGAGAAGTTAATGGCATTAATTAACAGAAGTTGTTGTGAAAAAGATGAAATTCTTGTTATGGTTGTGCATATATAAAATTTCATTAGCATGAATTTATTGAGTTTTCTCATGTATTGTGGGTTGAGTAAACATTGTAATTATGCAAAAGTTTAGCCTTGTAGTGTGATTTGTTGTTTACCTAAAAGAGAGCTATGATAAATGAATTAGTTAGTGAAAAGGGAATTTAAATGCTAATAGATATAAAATTTATTTCCAGATCAAGAACCGCGACGTGTGGAGGATATACGAGGCAAGAGTAAAGCTGTCGATTAGATTTTGTTGGTGGAACTTCTTATCAAGTAAGTTTACTTGTGAACTTACGTCGTTTTAATTTTATTAATGAGTTTAAATTTTGTTTATGGTGTAAATTAAATAGCTGCATGTGTATATATATATATATATATGTATATATATAATCCAGGGTATAATGAAAATATTGAATAGCGTAAACATGCATATAATCCACGAGCGTAAACGTGTGCAAGCAGGAGAGCGTAAACGCATATGTATAAGCTGACGAGCGTAAAAGTGTGCAAGCTAGCGAGCGTAAATGCATATGTAAAAGCTGATGAGTGTAAACGTGTGCAAGCTGGCAAGCGTAAACACATATGTACAAGCTAACCAGTGTAAATGTGTGTAAGTTGGTGAGCGTAAGCGTCGACCAATCCATGCTTGATAAATCGCATCATTTGGTCCAAATAGTTTGTCATTTTGTAAACAACTTTTGGTCTTCGAATTAAATCCATATTTCATGACAATTGTATCTCTCTTGGTTCTTGGACGAACTTCCAAACTTTTCAAATTTTAACGAGTTGTTTTATAACTTCGGTTCCTTATAGTATTCAAGATGATCCATTCCTTTGAGACATTTCTCGAACATTCCATGCATGGGAAATCGTATCATTTGGTCCAAATAGTTTGTCATTTTGTAAACAACTTTTGGTCTTTCAATTAAAAACTTATTTACATGAAAACTGTATCTCTACTCGTTCTTGGACGAACATTCGAACTCATCAAACTTTTACGAGTTCTTTTACAATATCGGTTCCTTAAAGTATTCAAGATGATCCATTCCATCGAGCTATTTACCGAGCATTCCATGCTCGAGAAAATGCATAATTTGGACGAAATAGTTTGTCATTTTTAACCAGCTTTTGGTCGTTGAATTAAAAACTAATTTACAAGAGAATTGTATCTCTCCTTGTTCTTGGACAAACTTGTCAAACTTTTACGATTTCTTTTATAATTTCGCTTCCTTAAAGTATTCACGATGATCCATTCCTTCAAGTTATTTTCGAACATTCGATGCTCAGGAAATCGCTTCATTTGGTCCAAATAGTTTGTCCTTTTGTAAACAACTTTTGGTCTTCGAATTAAGTCCTTATTTGCATGACAATTGTATCCCTCTTGGTTCTTGGACGAACATCCAAAATTGTCAAATATTTACAAGTTCTTTTATAACTTCGGTTCCTTAGAGTATTCAAGACGATCGTTCCCTTCGAGCAATTTCCCGAACATTCCATGCTCTGAAATTCGTATTTTTTGGTCCAAATAGTTTGTCATTTTGTAAATAACTTTTTGGTCTTTGAGTTAAAAACTTACTTACGTGTGAATTGTATCTCTCATGGTTCTTGGACGTACATGTCAAACTTTAACGAGTTAATTTATAACTTCGGTTCCTTCAAGTATTCAACACGATCCTTTCCTTCGAGACATTCCAAGCATGGGAAATCACTTCATTTGGTCCAAATAGTTTGTCATTTTGTAAACAACTTTTGGTCATTGAATTAAAAACTTATTTACGTGAGAATAGTATCTCTCGTGGTTCTTGGACGAACTTTCGAACTTGTCAAACTTTTACAAGTTCTTTAATAATTTTGATTCCTTAAAGTATTCAAGACGATCCATTCCTTCGACCAATTTTCAAAGCTTTCCAGGCTCAAGAAATTGCATCATTTGGTCCAAATAGGTTGTCATTTGTAACTAGCTTTTGGTCTTCGAATTAAAAATGCATTTACTTGAGAATTGTATCTCTCTTGGTTATTGAACGAACTTTGGAACTTGTCAAACCTTTCCGAGTTCTTTTCTAACTTCAGTTCCTTAAAGTATTCAAGATGACCAATTCCTTGAAGTTATTTTTTGAACATTTCATGCTCGTGAAATCGCATCATTTGGTCCAAATAGTTTGTCATTTTGTAAACAACTTTTGGTCTTCCAATTAAATCCTTATTTACGTGAGAATTGTATCTCTCTTGGTTCTTGGACAAACTTCCAAACTTTTCAAATTTTTATGAGTTCTTTTATAACTTCGGCTCCTTATAGTATTCAAGACGATCCAATCCTTCGAGACATTTCTCGAACATTTCATGCATGGGAAATCGCATCATTTGGTCCAAATAGTTTGTTATTTTGTAAACAACTTTTGGTCTTTGAATTAAAAACTTATTTACATGAAAATTGTATCTCTAATGGTTCTTGGGCGAACATGTCAAACTTTTACGAGTTCTTTTATAACTTCTATTGCTTAAAGTATTCAACGATCCTTTCCTTCGGGCCATTTCTTGGACATTCCATGCACAGAAAATCGCTTCATTTGGTCCAAATAGTTTGTCATTTCATAAACAACTTTTGTTCTTTGACTTAAAAACTTATTTATGTGAGAATTGTATCTGTCATGGTTCTTGAACGAACTTGTCAAACTTTTACGAGTTGATTTATAACTTCTGTTCCTTAAAGTATTCAACACGTTCCTTTCCTTTGAGACATTTCGCGAACATTCCATGCACAGAAAATCGCTTCATTTGGTCCAAATAGTTTGTCATTTTGTAGACAACTTTTGGTCATTGAACTAAAAACTTATTTTCTAAGAATTATATCTCTCCTCATTCTTGGATGAACATTCGAACTCGTCAAACTTTTACGAGTTATTTTATAACTTAAGTTCCTTAAAGAATTAAAGACGATCCATTCCATTGAGCTATTTACCGAGCATTCCATGCTCGAGAAATCGCATCATTTGGACCAAATAGTTTGTAATTTTTAACCAGCTTTTGGTCTTTGAATTAAAATTTTATTTACATGAGAATTGTATATCTCTTGGTTCTTGAACGAACTTTGCAAGTTGTGAAACTTTTACGAGCTCTTTTATAACTTCAGTTCCTTAAAGTATTCGAGACGATCCATTCCTTGAAACCATTTTTCGAATATTCCATGCTTGTGAAATCGCCTCATTTGGTCTAAATAGTTTATCATTTTGTAAAAAACTTTTAGTCTTCCAATTAAATCCTTATTTACGTGAGAATTGTATCTCTCTTGGTTCTTGAACGAACTTTGGAAGTTTTGAAACTTTTACGAGCTCTGTTATAACTTCAGTTCCTTAAAGTATTCGAGACGATCCATTCCTTGAAACCATTTTTTGAACATTCCATGCTCGAGAAATCGCCTCATTTGGTCTAAATAGTTTATCATTTTGTAAAAAACTTTTGGTCTTCCAATTAAATCCTTATTTACGTGAGAATTGTATCTCTCTTGGTTCTTGGACAAACATGAAAACTTTTAAAGTTTTTATGAGATCTTTTATAACTATGGCTCCTTATAGTATTCAAGACGATCCATTCCTTCGAGACATTTCCCGAACATTCCATGCATGGGAAATCACATCATTTGGTCCAAATAGTTTGTCATTTTGTAAAAAACTTTTATCTTTGAATTAAAAATTTATTTACGTGAAAATTGTACCTCTAATGGTTCTTTGACGAACTTGTCAAACTTTTACGAGTTCTTTTATAACTTCTGTTGCTTAAAGTATTCAATGATCCTTTCCTCCGAGACATTTCGTGACCATTCCATGCACAGAAAATTGTTTCATTTGGTCCAAATAGTTTGTCTTTTTGTAAACAACTTTTGTTCTTTGAATTAAAACTCACTTACGTGAGAATTGTATCTGTCATGGTTCTTGGACGAACTTGTCAAATTTTACGAGTTCTTTTATAACTTCTATTCCTTAAGGTATTCAACATGATCCATTCCTTCGAGACATTTCCCGGACATTCTATGCACAGAAAATCGCTTCATTTGGTGCAAATAGTTTGTCAATTTGTAAACAACTTTTGGTCATTGAATTAAAAACTTATTTTCGTGAGAATTGTATCTCTCCTCGTTCTTGGATGAACATTCGAACTCGTCAAACTTTTACTTATTCTTCGATAACTTCGATTCCTTAAAGTATTCAAGATGATCTATTCCATCGAGCTATTTACCGAGCATTCAATGCTCGAGAAATCGCATCATTTGGACCAAATAGTTTGTCATTTTTAACCAGCTTTTGGTCGTTGAATTAAAAACTAATTTACATGAGAATTTTAACTCTCCATGTTCTTGGACGAACTTGTCAAACTTTTACGACTTCTTTTATAATTTCTCTTGCTTAAAGTATTCACGACGATCCATTCCTTTGAGCTATTTTTCGAGCATTTCATGCTCGGGAAATCGCATCATTTGGTCCAAATAGTTTGTCATTTTGTAAACAACTTTTGGTCTTTAAATTAAATCCTTATTTGTGTGAGAATTGTATCTCTCTTGGTTCTTGGATGAACTTCCACACTAGTCAAATTTTTACGAGTTCTTTTATAACTTCGGTTACTGAAAGTATTCAAGACGATTGTTTACTTCGAGCAATTTCCAGAACATTCCATGCTTCGAAAATCGTATTATTTGGTCCAAATAGTTTGTCATTTTGTAAACAACTTTTTTATCTTTGAGTTAAAAACTTATTTACGTGAGAATTGTATCTCTCATGGTTCTTGGACGTACTTGTGAAACTTTTACGAGTTCATTTATAACTTCGGTTCCTTCAAGTATTCAACATGATCCTTTCCTTTGAGACATTTCCCAAACATTCCATGCACGGGAAATAGCTTTATTTGGTCCAAATAGTTTGTCATTTTATAAACAACTTTTTGTCATTGAATTAAAAACTTATTTACGTGAGAATTATATCTCTCGTGGTTCTTGGACGAACTTTAGAACATGTCAAACTTTTACGTGTTCATTAATAACTTCGGTTCCTTAAAGTATTCAAGGCGATCCATTCCTTCGACCAATTTTCAGAGCATTCCAGGCTCAAGAAATCGCATCATTCGCTCCAAATAGGTTGTCATTTGTAATCAGCTTTTGGTCTTTGAATTAAAAAGGCATTTACATGAGAATTGTATCTCTCTGGGTTCTTGAACGAACTTTGGAACTTGTTAAACTTTTACGATTTTTTTTATAACTTTAGTTCCTTACAGTATTCAAGACAATCCATTCCTTGAAGCTATTTTTCGAACATTCCATGCTCGAGAAATCGTATCATTTGGTCCAAATAGTTTATCATTTTGTAAACAACTTTTGGTCTTCCATTTAAATCCTTATTTACGTGAGAAATGTATCTCACTTGGTTCTTGGACGAACTTCCAAGCATTTCAAATTTTTACGAGTTCTTTTATAACTTCGGCTCCTAATAGTATTCAAGACGATCCATTCCTTCGAGGCATTTCTCGAACATTCCATGCATTGGAAATTGCATCATTTGGTCCAAATAGTTTGTCATTTTGTAAACAACTTTTTGGTCTTCGAATTAAAAACTTATTTTCGTGAGAATTGTATCTCTAATGGTTCTTGGACGAACTTGTCAAACTTTTACGAGTTCTTTTATAACTTCTGTTGCTTAAAGTATTCAACGATCCTTTCCTTCGAGACATTTCCCGGACATTCCATGCACAGAAAATCGCTACATTTGGTCCAAATAGTTTGTCATTTCCTAAACAACTTTTGACCTTTGACTTAAAAACTTATTTACGTGAGAATTGTATCTGTCATGATTCTCGGACGAACTTGTCAAACTTTTACGAGTTCTTTTATAACTTTTGTTGCTTAAAGTATTCAACACGATCCTTTCCATCGAGACAATTCTCGAACATTCCATGGACAGAAAATCGCTTCATTTGGTGCAAATAGTTTGTCATTTGTAACCAACTTTAGTTCTTTGAATTACAAACTTATTTACGTGAGAGTTGTATCTCTCATAGTTCTTGGACGTACTTGTGAAACTTCTACGAGTTCATTTATAACTTCGGTTCCTTCAAGTATTCAACACGATCCTTTCCTTCGAGATATTTCCAAAACATTCCATGCACGGGTAATCGCTTCATTTGGTCTAAATAGTTTGTTATTTTGTAAACAACTTTTTGTCATTGAATTAAAAACTTATTTACGTGAGACTTGTATCTCTCGTGGTTCTTGGACAAACTTTAGAACATGTTAAACTTTTACGAGTTCTTTAATAACTTCGGATCCTTAAAGTATTCAAGGCGATCCATTCCTTCGACCAATTTTCAGAGCATTCTAGGATCAAGAAATCGCATCATTTGCTCCAAATAGGTTGTCATTTGTAACCATCTTTTGGTCTTTGAATTAAAAAGGCATTTACATGAGAATTGTATCTCTCTTGGTTCTTGAACGAACTTTGGAACTTGTCAAACTTTTACGAGTTTTTTTATAACTTCAGTTCCTTAAAGTATTCAAGACGACACATTCCTTGAAGCTATTTTTTGATCCTTCCATGCTCGAGAAATCGCATCATTTGGTCCAAATAGTTTATCATTTTGTAAATAACTTTTGGTCTTCCATTTAAATCCTTATTTACATGGGAATTGTATCTTTCTTGGTTCTTGGACGAACTTCCAAACTTTTCAAATTTTTACGAGTTCTTTTATAACTTCGGCTCCTTATAGTATTCAAGATGATCCATTCCTACGAGACATTTCTCGAACATTCCATGCATGGGAAATCGTATCATTTGGTCCAAGTAGTTTTTCATTTTGTAAACAACTTTTTGGTCTTTGAATTAAAAACTTATTTTCATGAAAATTGTATCTCTAATGGTTCTTGGACGAACTTGTCAAACTTTTATGAGTTCTTTTATAACTTCTGTTGCTTAAAGTATTCAACGATCCTTTCCTTCGAGACATTTCCTGGACATTCCATGCACAGAAAATCGCTTCATTAGGTCCAAATAGTTTGTCATTTCGTAAACAACTTTTGTTCTTTGACTTAAAAACTTATTTACGTGAGAATTGTATTTGTCATGGTTCTTGGACAAACTTGTCAAACTTTTACGAGTTCTTTTATAACTTCTGTTGCTTAAAGTATTCAACCCGATCCTTTCCTTCGAGACATTTCTCGAACATTCCATGGACAGAAAATCGCTTCATTTGGTGCAAATAGTTTGTCATTTGTAACCAACTTTTGTTCTTTGAATTAAAAACTTATTTACATGAGATTTGTATTTGTCATGGTTCTTGGACAAACTTTTACGAGTTCTTTTATAACTTTTGTTCCTTGAAGTATTGAACACGATTCGAGACATTTCCCAAACATTCCATGCACAGAAAATCGCTTCATTTGGTCCAAATAGTTTGTCTTTTTTTAAACAACTTTTGGTCATTGAATTAAAAACTTATTTTCGTGAGAATTGTATCTCTCCTCGTTCTTGGACGAACATTCGAACTCGTCAAACTTTTTACGAGTTCTTTTATAACTTCGATTCCTTAAAGTATTCAAGACGATCCATTCCATCAAGCTATTTAACGAGCATTCCATGCTCGAGAGATAGCATCATTTGGACCAAATAGTTTGTCATTTTTAACCAGCGTTTGGTCTTTCAATTAAAAAGTTATTTACAAGAGAATTGCATCTCTCTTGGTTCTTGAACGAACTTTGGAACTTGTCAAACTTTTATGAGTTCTTTTATAACTTCAGTTCCTTAAAGTATTCAAGATGATCCATTCCTTTAAGCTATTTTTCGAACATTCCATGCTAGAGAAATCGCATCATTTGGTCCAAATAGTTTGTCATTTTGTAAACAACTTTTGGTTTTCCAATTAAATCTTTATTTACGTGAGAATTGTATCTCTCTTGGTTCTTGGACAAAACTTCCAAACTTTTCAAATTTTTACGAGTTCTTTTATAACTTCGGCTCCTTATAGTATTCAAGACGTTCCATTCCTTCGAGACATTTCTCGAACATTCCATGCATGGGAAATCGCATCATTTGGTCCAAACAGTTTATCATTTTGTAAACAACTTTTGGTCTTTGAATTAAAAACATATTTCCGTGAAAATTGTATCTCTAATGGTTCTTGGACGAACTTGTCAAACTTTTACGAGTTCTTTTATAACTTCTGTTGCTTAATGTATTCAACGCGATCCTTTCCTTTGAGACATTTCCCGGACATTCCATGCACAGAAAATCGCTTCATTTTGTCCAAATAGTTTGTCATTTCGTAAACAACTTTTGTTCTTTGACTTAAAAACTTATTTATGTAATAATTGTATCTGTAATGGTTCTTGGACGAACTTGTCAAACTTTTACGAGTTCTTTTATAACTTCTGTTCCTTAAAGTATTCAACATGATCCTTTCCTTCGAGACATTTCCCGAGCATTCCATGCACAGAACATCACTTCATTTGGTCCAAATAGTTTTTCATTTTGTAAACAACTTTTGGTCATTGAATTAAAAACTTATTTTCGTGAGAATTGTATCTCTCCTCATTCTTTTCTTGGACGAACATTCGAACTTGTCAAACTTTTACGAGTTCTTTTATAACTTCGGTTTCTTACAGTATTCAAGATGATCCATTCCATCGAGCTATTTACCGAGCATTCCATGCTCTAGAAATCGCATTATTTGAACCAAATAGTTTGTCATTTTTAACCAGCTTTTGGTCATTGAATTAAAAACTAATTTACATGAGAATTGTATCTCTCCTTGTTCGTGGACGAACTTGTCAAACTTTTACGACTTCTTTTATAATTTCGTTTCCTTAAAGTATTCACGACGATTCATTACTTCAAGCTATTTTTCAAACTTTCGATGCTCTGAAAATAACATCATTTGGTCCAAATAGTTTGTCATTTTGTAAACAACTTTTGGTTTTCTAATTAAATCCTCATTTGCGAGATAATTGTATCTCTCTTGGTTCTTGGATGAACTCCCAAACTTGTCAAATTTTTACGAGTTCTTTTATAACTTCGGTTCTATAAAGAATTCAAGACGATTGTTTCCTTTGAACACTTTCCCGAACATTCCATGCTCTGGAAATCGTATTATTTGGTCTGAATAGTTTGTCATTCTGTAAACAACTTTTTGGTCTTTAAGTTAAAAGCTTATTTACGTGAGAATTGTATCTCTCATGGTTCTTGGACATACTTGTCAAACATTTAAGAGTTCATTTATAACTTCGGTTCCTTCAATTATTCAACACGATCCTTTCCTTTGAGACATTTCCCAAACATTCCATGCACGGGAAATCGCTTCATTTGGTCCAAATAGTTTGTAATTTTGTAAACAACTTTTGGTCATTGAATTAAAATCTTATCTACGTGAGAATTGTATCTCTCCTGGTTCTTGGACGAACTTTCGAACTTGTCAAACTTTTAGGAGTTCTTTTATAACTTGTCAAAATTGGTCCAATTTTCAGAGCATTCTAGGCTCAATAAATCGCCTCATTTGGTCCAAATAGGTTGTCATTCGTAACCAGATTTTGGTCTTTGGATTAGAAAGTTATTTACATGATAATGGTATCCCTCTTGGTTCTTGAATGAACTTAAGAACTTGTCATGCTTTTACGAGTACTTTTATAACTTTAGTTCCTTAAAGTATTCAAGATGATCCATTCCTTGAAGCTATTTTTCAAACATTCCATGCTCGAGAAATCGCATCATTTGGTCCAAATAGTTTGTCATTTTGTAAACAACTTTTGGTCTACCAATTAAATCCTTATTTACGTGAGAATTGTATCTCTCTTGGTTCTTGGACGAACTTCCAAACTTTGCAAATTTTTACGAGTTCTTTTATAACTTCGGTTCCTTATACTATTAAAGGTGATCCATTCCTTAGACATTTCTAAAAATTCCATGCATGGGAAATCGCATCATTTGGTCTAAATAGTTTGTCATTTTTAAACAACTTTTGGTCTTTGAATTAAAAACTTATTTACGTGAAAGTTGTATCTTTAATGGTTCTTAGACGAACTTGTCAAACTTTTACGAGTTCTTTTATAACTTCTATTGCTTAAAGTATTCAACACGACCCTTTCTTTCGAGACATTTCTCGAACATTCCATGCACAGAAAATCACTTCATTTGGTCCAAATAGTTTGTCATTTTGTAAACAACTTTTGTTCTTTGAATTAAAAACTTATTTACGTGAGAATTATATTTGTCATGGTTCTTGGACGAACTTTTCAAACTTTTATGAGTTCTTTTATAACTTTTGTTCCTTGAAGTATTCAACACGATCCTTTCCTTCAAGACATTTCCCGAACATTCCATGCACAGAAAATCGCTTCATTAGGTCCGAATAGTTTGTCATTTTGTAAACAAATTTTGGTCATTGAATTAAAAACTTATTTTCGTGTGAATTGTATCTCTCCTCGTTCTTGGACAAACATTCGAACTCGTCAAACTTTTACGAGTTCTTTTATAACTTCAGTTCCTTAAAGTATTCAAGACAATCCATTCCATCGATCTATTTACCGAGCATTCCATAATCGAGAAATTGCATCATTTGGACCAAATAGTTTGTCATTTTTAACCAGCTTTTGGTCGTTGAATTAAAAACTAATTTACATGAGAATTGTATCTCTCCTTGTTCTCGAACGAACTTGTCAAACTTTTACGACTTCTTTTATAATTTCACTTCCTTAAAGTGTTCATGACGATCCATTCCTTCAAGCTATTTTTCGAACATTCCATACTCGGGAAATGATACGAGTCACAAGGCCCAAATTCAAACTTATAAATGTGATGGGATCAAAGTTTCTCAAGGCCCAATAACGAGGTCAGAGGCCAAGCAAATTCGAGCAAGATTGAACAAGACCATCCAAGACTTCGTTACCAAGGCCCTAAATGTGCACATGGCCGAAAAAGAAAATCAAGATTCACTTTCTTGTTTTCAAGAAATTCAAGAAACCAAATCTTGATCCATTTTTGTCATTCCAAACAATTTCAAGAATCAAGAAAATCAAGATTCAATTCTTGGAAATCTTGGTCCTAGAAACCGAAGCTGCCAATTTTCAAGTTGGGGAATCAGTAGGCTTGCAATGACTTTTTGGTTGGGATCCAAGAATTTATGGGTTGAGATGTCTACATGGATTTTGAATATCTATCTCTTATCTTCGAAACGCACTTTGAATCACTTGATGTCAAGTTCAGGAGATCAAGTTATGATCATTTTAGTAAAGACTGCGAAAGTAGAATTTCTGGACGTGATTATGACGGGAATTACGAGTTTCGGGCTTTTAATTTGAGTTTAAATCATATTAGGTTCGGGTTTTAGGTTTATTTTTATTAAATATTAGTCCAATATTGTATTATCAGCTCTTATTATTTTATTGTTATTGTTTATTCCGAATTTTTAAATAATTATTAATTAGTTTAAGTTTTTAGGAGTTTTATGTCAATAAGAAAGTTTCTTGTTTAGATTAGTTAGAGTTCTAGTTTAATTAAGAGTTTTATTTAGATTTATTTAGATTGCCTATATATAGGCCTTGGAATTGTAAACAAAACACTTCATTTTGATTATTTTTAGTTAATAATAATTCTCTTTGAGTTTTTCTTCAAGAATTGCTCTTGAGTTTTTTTTTTTAGAAGTTGTTTTAACAATCTTTCAGGTTGTGGGAATCATGTTCAAGCTTTTTCTTGCCAAGATCTCTTTCTTGGAGGGGAAATTAGAGCCTTTGAAGGGAGTTGTGAATTCTTATTGTTTCTAAGGCTCCTTAGGACGTTATCTTCTCTTTTCTATCATTAATCTATCGTTCTAGTTTGATCTAGTTTACTTCTTGATGTTTAGGGTTATTGATTTAGTTGATTTTCATTCTTGGTTGAAATTGTTTCAATAGGGACGTTCTCCTACCTTGATCTATCAAGAAACACATAAAAAATTAGCAGATCCAATCTTTTCTTACTGTTTCAATCATTCTTGCCTAAACAATTTGCTTTTATCTTTTAAATCACTTCTAACGAATCTATTTGTGTTTTTATTTTCCAGATTTGGTTAGGACGTTTTCTTGAGGTCCATGGACGGTTTCTTTCATCCAAGAAACCTTAATTTCATTCTCTATTGGACCCGTTACCAGCCACTAATCTTTCTTTCATCTTAATTTTGTTTGATTAATCTGTATTTCTTTGTTTTCGTTTAAGATTACATTTGTCTAGAGCTTTAGGATAGATCCGCGACTTGGCAACTTTACAATCCTCTTCTTCATTTGTTTCATATCAAATCCAAAACTCCCTTCAATGACTCTTATTTCCCCTCCAGGAAAGAGATATTGGCAAGAAAAAGCTTGAAGATAATTCCCACAACCTGAAAGATTGTTAAAACAACTTCTAAAAAAAACTCAAGAGCAATTCTTGAAGAAAAACTCAAAGAGAATTATTATTAACTCAAAATAATCAAAATCAAGTGTTCCTTCAAGGGGGGAACGACCATGCTACTTAAAGGCCCCCAAAATAAGCTTTCCTAACCCTAATAGAATTCTAACCATGACAGGTAATCAAATAAAAGAAAATAAAAAAAAATTAAGTGTGGATATGGGGAATTTCGGCCAAAGGGCTTTGAATGGGCTCCTTGGGCTGGATTTTTACATGATGATCCACTTATTAAAATAAAAATTGGACCTAAATTTAAATAGTTACCGATTTGGGTCACTTTAATAATTTGGCCTAATATTCAATTAAATTACTTTCTAAACTTGAAGATGAACTTGTAGATATCTTAATGGGCTTTTTTGCAAGAACTCGGTCTTGTGATCCGTTTGCTCTCGAAATTGGCTCGTTCAAGGCCATACAAGAAATCCAACGTGCCTTGGCTTCAAGATTCAGTTTCTTTTTCCAATAATTGAAATCTTGATTTTCTTGATTCTTGAAATTGTTTGAAACAGCATAATTGAACCAAGATTCGGTTTCTTGATTTTCTTGAAAATAAGAAAGTGGATCTTGATTTTTTTTCAATCATGTGCGCATCTAGGGCCTTGGTAACGAAGTCTTGGATGGTTCCATTCAATTTTGCTTGAATTTGCTTGGCTTTTGACCTCGTTATTGGTCCTTGAGGAAGATTGAGCCCATCATGTTCATACGATGGATTTTGGGCCTTGCGACTCGTATCACTGTCACGGGTTTAATTAAATGAATTTGGGAAGACACTTCAAGCATTCCATGCATTTCATATAACCCATCATGCATTCCATGCAATGTGCTGCATATTCAATTTTAATTTTAATCTAATTAAATTGTTGGAAAATAAAGTATTAACCATTTAGTTATTTTAATCCACGTTTTAATTATGTTTTGTGTTATTTTCATAAGTCTTTAAATATGTCCTAAGTTAGTTGTTAGTTTTTGTCAAATATTGCTGCCCATTTAATATATCCTAACCAGCATGTTTAATATGATGTAGGGATGTCAATGGCTGGCCAACACAAGCTTTTAATGCACCTACCAATATTTAAAGTGCTGAAAACACCTCTCCAAAGGGGCATTTCGTGATCAGCAAAGGAATTCAATGTTCTCTTCATGCATGGCTGATTGGGTTCATCAAAGGTCTCAAGGTACTTAAATGCTCAAAGGATGATCATGGGAACCTAGAAAGAGGCTGTTCAGGTTACTCAAAAGTCATTAATGCACCGCCCACATTTAATCTAAGTGCTTGGAGAATTTCAGTAGAATTTAAACACACTTCTTCCTAGCAAACCAAGTGCTAAATTCAGCCAACTACACCATTAAAGTAGCCACCACATTAACTTAAAGTGCATGAGGAATATTGGACGAATTTATGGTGTAATTTTGATAAGTTATCTCATGTCTTTTCAGCTGGTAATTTGTAAGCCTATAAATATGAGGCTTGGAATATTTTGTAATAACTTTTGATGAATTTTAATCTTATTGTGAGTTTGCAAACTCCTTGTTCTCATTTGACTCAAATTGACTTATCAAGTAACCCTTGTGGTGTCAATCTGATTCTTTCTGAACTTATCACTTCTTTGAAGTGTGGCGTTCACCCTTATACCGATTGGTTCCTATCTTGCTAGATAGAGGGTCACGGTTCTTACTTGCAATTCGTTCTAAGAACTAATATAGGAATTGGGTCAATATTCTTCTATAATATTGGTTCATTCTTGAGTCCTTAAACAAAGTTCAAGTCTATCCTTCGTTATTCATTACATATCCATCCTACCATCCTTCTACAACCCGCTATTATCATTTCCAACAGCCACGAAATCCATTATGAATGATAATTCTTAATTTCGATCAGGAACTCAAGTGACTCGTAATCATCTCTCGAGAATAAGCTCACATCATTTGGTATTAGAGCTAGCTAAATTAAGTAAGTATTCGACGTTCTTATCTCCCCCGAGATTAAAATTTAAAGAAAATAAAAAAAAAAGAAAGAAATTTCAAAAAATAGCAGATTTGAATCCCAAGTTCAAAATACAAGGGAGTTTCGAAATTCAATAAAGAAGAAGAAGAAGAAGAGCTAGTTGAAAGTGTTCAATTCCCGAGTACAAGTTTACATTTCCATAACAATTTCAGCCACACTTCTACCTACCCTTTATTATTCTTCTAAGCCTTCCCTAACACCTAATCATCATACCTCCTTTTTACATCCCATTTGAAGCCGATACTACAAAGTTTATTGATAAATCTAAGGAAGTCACATAAGAACTTCGAGCAAGCAAATAGTGGTAAAAGGCAAGAATGCAAAAGAACAATAGAGAAGCTTAAAAGCCAACATCGAGTGCAAACACTAATGGAGTGATTTCATTTTGAGTGGCTCGTGAGTTTTGTATTTGGTAAGGTACTCATTAACTTTCAATCAAAATCTTTTATTGCTAATCTTTTCTGTCTTGAAGAGAACATATCTAGATGTCCCTATAGAAACGAAGGTGGTGGAGCACCAAATTTACAAATGCAAGCCATAATTCGAGAAATCCAATGAGTGCTTCGTGCTGAATTAGAACCGATGCAAGATTTATTAGACCAATTAGAGGCAAGATCTCAAAAGGGACATTCACCTCAAGTTCAAAGGAGAGAAAGAGGTCTTCCAATACCAAATCAAGAGGATTTCTATGAACCAAGTGAAATGGAGAGTGATCAATCCTCTAACCGAAGTTTGAGACGTCTTGGGCAATGAAATCAAGGTCCGAGGATATATGGTAATCTTGGCAACATCAATATGACAATCCCTCCATTCCAAGGGAAAACGACCCCGAAGCTTATTTGGAGTGGGAAAAGAAAATATAACTCGTCTTTGAATGTCATAATTGCTCATAAAATAATTATTTGGTGGGATCAACTAACTTTGAGTAGGAGACGAAATGGTGACTGACCCGTGTCTACATGGGCTGAAATGAAAGCTATCATCAGAAAAAGATTTGTAGCCACTCACTATAGTCGAAAGTTGCATCAAAGGCTACAAAATCTCAATCAAGGAAACCGTAGTGTGGAAGATTACTACAAAGAGATGGAGATAGCCATGATACATGCTAATGTTGAGGAAGATCGAGAGGCTACCATGGCAAAATTCTTAGTCGGCCTCAACCGAGACATCGCCAATGTAGTTGAGCTACAACACTATGTTGAAGTTGTTGACATGGTTCACATGGCACTTAAAGTGGAGAAGCAATTGAAGAGAAAAGGTACCACCTGACCTCTTTCTAATTCTGTTTCTACATCAAAGTGGGGGTAAGGAACCTACAAAAAAGATACCACTTTTCGATCCAAAGATGGTATTGGGACGTCCAAGCCCAACAAGTCGAGTGTAGATCCAAGCAAGGGAAAGAATGAGGCTGTACAAAATTGATCCCGAGACATCAAATGTTTCAAATGCCTTGGGAGAGGTCATATGGCGAACCAATGTCCAAACTGAAATTTCGTGTTTATAAGGGACAATGGTGAGATTGAATCCGAACCCAAAAAAGAATATGAGCCCGAATCACCTACTAATGAGGAAAATGACTTGGAGTTTGTTGTAGAAGGAGAAATTCTTGTCATTAAACGAATCTTGAGCATTCAAACTGTGGAGAGTGAGCAGTAACGCAAAAAAATTTTTCATACTCGCTGCCATGTCCAAAGAAAGATATGTAGTGTTATTATTGATGGTGGTAGTTGCACTAATGTTGCTAGTTTCTTGCTGGTAGAAAAACTTGGCCTACTGACCACCAAGCATCCATGCCCTTACAAGCTTCAATGGCTTAATAACGGTGGAGAACTCAAAGATACAAAGCAAGCTGTTGTCACTTTTTCGATTAGCAAATATTTTGATGAAGTTCTTTGTGATGTAGTGTCAATGCACGCTAGTCACTTGCTGTTGGGGAGACCATGGTAATTTGATCACTGAGTAGTGCATGATGGTTACACCAACCGATATACTTTCAAACACAAAGGAAAGAACGTTACTTTGGCACCACTTACTCACAAACAAGTTTATGAAGATCTGCTCAAGTTACCAAATTCGTTTGAAAAATTGAAAGAAAAAGAAAATGATGAGCATGAGAAAAATCAGAAAATGCAAAAGAAGAGAGGAAAGAGCAAAACAAAAACAAAAGAAAATAGAGAGCATGAGGTAAAAGCACGAGAGAAGAATGAGAGAAAAGAAGAAAATGAGATGGAAAAATTGTGAGTTATAGTAAAAGAGAGAGAAATCAGAAAGTTCATGCTTTTAAAGCAACCTTTGCTTGTGCTTATGTACAAGGAAAGTTTGTTTAGTACTAACGATTTAGATAACTCTCTTCCTTCTTCTATTGTGTCTCTACTACAGGAATTTGACGATGTGTTTCCGGAAGATATCTCAAGTGGATTGCCGCCCAATAGAGGCATTGGACATCAAATAGATTTTATTCCCGGAGCCACTATTTTGAATCGACCAGCTTATCGAACCAACCCCGAAGAAACTAAAGACCTACAAAGGCAAGTTACCGAGTTAATGGGAAAAGGGTATGCTTCAGAGAGCTTAAATCCATGTGCCATGCCTCTGCTATTGGTACCTAAGAAGGATATCTCTTGGCGCATGTACGTTGACTGTCGCGCGGTCAATAAGATTACGATCAAGTATCGACACCCGATCCCGCGTTTAGATGATATGCTGGATGAGCTAAGTGGAGCTCACATTTTCTCCAAAGTTTATCTCAAGAGTGGTTATCATCAAATACGAATGATAGTAGGAGACAAATGGAAGACTGCTTTCAAAACCAAACACAATTTGTATGAGTGGTTGGTTATGCCCTTTGGCCTAACTAACGAACCCAACACCTTTATGCGGTTAATGAATCATGTTCTTCAATCCTTCATTAGTAAATTCTGTGTAGTATATTTTGATGATATCTTGATTTATAGTAAGTCTTTGGAAGAACATATACAGAATTTGAAATCTATTTTGGAGGTACTAAGGAAGGAGACTTTATTTGTAAATCTTAAGAAGTGTTCCTTTTGTACTAAAAGCATCTTTCTAGGATTTGTGGTTATCTTTGAAGGTCCCAAAGTCGACTAAGAAAAGGTAACAACAATCCGAGAGTGGCCACGTCCTACTAGCATAAGCCAAGTAAGAAGTTTTCATGGTCTTGCTAGCTTTTATTGAAGGTTTGTTCCTAATTTTAGCACTCCTTTAATTGGAATTATCAAGAAAAACTCCAACTTTCATTGGGGTGAGGAGCAAGAGAGATCCTTTAATTTGATTAAAGATTTTTTGACTAATGCACTGTTGTTATCCTTACCTGATTTTACAAAAACTTTCAAGATTGAATGTGATGCATCAAAAATAGGGATTGGAGCCATGCTAACATAAGGTGGGTGATTGATGGCCTACTTTAGTGAGAAATTATATGGTGTTGTTCTCAATTACCCAACTTACGACAAGGAGATGTATACTCTAATTCGAGCATTTGAGACATGGCAACACTATTTACGGCTTAAGGAATTCGTCATTCATACTAACCATGAGGGATTGAAACATCTCAAGGGGCAAAACAAGTTGAACAAGAGACATGCCAAATGGGTTGAATTCTTAGAATCATTTCCTTATGTGATCAAGTACAAGAAGGGTAAAGAGAATGTTGTTGCGGATGCATTGTCACGACGGTACGCATTACTCAATAGCTTAGATTCTAAGTTACTTGGTTTTGCATATCTTAAAGAGCTATATCAAAATGATTTTGATTTTTGTGAAGTTTATAAAGCGTGTGAAAATGGACCTTTTGAAAGATACTATAAGCATGATGGCTATCTTTTCAAGGAAGGTAAGTTATGTATTCCTCAAGGTTCCATTCGAGATATGCTTGTAAAAGAAGCACATGATGGAGGTCTCATGAGACATTTTGGAGTGGCCATAATGTTAGCTATGCTACATGAACATTTCTTTTAGCCTAAGATGAGACAAGATGTCGAGAGGGTTTGCAATCGATGCATTACTTGCAAGAAGGCAAAATCACGCATTAAGCCCCATGGTCTGTTCACACCACTGCCATTCTCGAAGCACCTTGGGTAGACATTTCTATGGACTTTGTGTTAGGCCTTCCTAGAACTAAAAATGGAAAAGACTCTATTTTTGTGGTAGTTGATAGATTTTCTAAAATGGCTCATTTTATACCATGCCCCAAATTGATGATGCTGTGAATGTAGCTAACTTGTTTTTCAAAGAACTTGTTAGATTGCATTGAGTACCAAGAACAATTGGTACTAAGTTGTTGTTCTCTATGACATGCCACCCACAAACTGATGGTCAAACTGAAGTTGTGAATCGAGTGCTCTTTACCTTGTTAAGAGCGATCATTCGGAAGAACTTGAAAACATGGGAAGAGTGATTGCTGCTTATCGAGTTTGCTTACAACCGTTTTGTTCATTCGGCCACCAAGCATTCACCATTTGAAGTTGTTTACGATTTTAATCATTTAACTCCTTTAGATTTAATTCCCTTACCTTCTAATCATCTTGTGCATGTAGATGGCAAAAAGAAAGCTGATTTTGTGAAAAATCTACACCAAAAAGTGAGGGAAAACATTGAGGAGAGGACCAAGCAGTATGCAAGTAAAGCCAACAAAGGACGTAAACAAGTAGTTTTTGAACCCAGAGATTGGGTATGGCTTAACTTGCGAAAAGAAAGATTTTCAGCTCAAAGAGGATCCAAGTTGTTACCACGAGGCGATGGCCCTTTCCAAGTACTGGAAAGAATCAATGAAAATTCATACAAATTGGACCTTCCAGGTGAGTATTCTATTAGTGCAAGTTTTAATGTTGTTGATCTATCCCCTTATGATGTAGGCGACGATTTGAGGACAAATCACTTTGAAGAGGGAGGGGATGATGCAAGCATGAATAGTGTGAGCTCTAATAATGCGAACATGGACCTTACGAGCTTGGAAGATTCGAACACTGATGCTATGAACACTCATGTCGCGGGCACTCACAGCGCGAACTCTGATACTATGAACACTCGCGTTGCGAGCATGAAGGATGGGCGAGCCTCGCACAATTCAATCGAGCTACCTAGAGGACCAATCGCGCAAGCACAAGCCAAGAAATTCAATCAGGCTGTCACGAGTTTAATTAAACGAATTTGGGAAGACACTTCATGCATTCCATGCATTTCATATAACCAGTCATGCATTCCATGCAATGTGTTGCACATTCAATTTTAATTTTAATCTAATTAAATTGCTATAAAATAAAGTATTAATCATTTAGTTATTTTAATCCATGTTTTAATTATGTTTTGTGTTATTTTGATAAGTCTTTAAATATGTCCTAAGTTAGTTGTTAGTTTTAGTCAAATATTGTTGTCCATTTAATATGTCCTAACCAGCATGTTTAATATGATGTAGGGACGTCAATGGCTGGCCAACACAAGCTTTTAATGCACCTACCAATATTTAAAGTGCTGAAAACATCTCTCCAAAGGGGCATTTCGTGATCAACAAAGGAATTCAATGTTCTCTTCATGCATGGCTGATTGGGTTCATCAAAGGTCTCAAGGTACTTAAATGCTCAAAGTCTAATCATGGGAATCTAGAAAGAGGTTGTTCGGGTTACTCAAAAGTCATTAATGCACCTCCCACATTTAATCAAAGTGTTTGGGAATTTTAGTAGAATTTAAACACACTTCTTCCTAGCCAACCAAGCGCTAAATTCAGCCAACTACAGCATTAAAGCAGCCACCACATTAACTTAAAGTGCATGGGGAATATTGGACGAATTTATGGTGTAATTTTGATAAGTTATCTCATGTCTTTTCAGCTGGTAATTTGTAAGCCTATAAATATGAGGCTTGGAACATTTTGTAACAATTTTTGATGAATTTTAATCTTATTGTGAGTTTGCAAACTCCTTGTTCTCATTTGACTCAAATTGACTTATAGTGTAACCCTTGTGGCGTCAATCTGATTCTTTCTGAACTTATCACTTCTTTGAAGTGTGACGTTCACCCTTATACCTATTGGTTCCTATCTTGCTAGATAGAGGGTCACAGTTCTTACTTGCAATTCGTTCTAAGAACTAATATAGGAATTGGGTCAATATTCTTCTATAATATTGGTTCATTCTTGAGTCCTTAAACTGAGTTCAAGTCTATCCTTCGTTATCCGTTACATATCCATCCTACCAACCTTTTACAACCCACTATTATCATTTCCAACAGCCACGAAATCCATAATGAATGATACTTCTTAATTTCGATCGAGAACTCACATGACTCGTAATTGTCCCTCGAGGATGAGCACCCATTAAAGACATTTCCCGAACATTCCATGCACAGGAAATCACTTCATTTGGTCCAAATAGTTTGTCATTTTGTAAACAACTTTTGGTCATTGAATTAAAAAGTTATTTACGTGAGAATTGTATCTCCCCTAGTTCTTGGACGAACTTTCGAACTTGTCAAACTTTTACGAGTTCTTTTATAACTTCGATTCCTTAAAGTATTCAAGACGATCCATTCCTTCGAGCAATTTTTCGAGCATTCCATGCTCAAGAAATCGTATCATTTCGTCCAAATAAGTTGTCATTTGTAGCCAACTTTGGTCTTTGAATTAAAAACTTATTTACATAAGAATTGTATCTCTCTTGGTTCTTAGAAAAACTTTGGAACATGTCAAACTTTTACGAGTTCTTTTATAACTTCATTTCCTTAAAGTATTCAAGATGATCTATCCCTTCAAGCTATTTTTCTAACATTCCATTCTCGAGAAATCGCATCATTTGGTCCAAATAGTTTGTCATTTTGTAAACTACTTTTGGTCTTTGAATTAAAAATTTATTTATGTGAGAATTGTATCTCTCTTGCTTCTAAGACGAACTTGTCAAACTTTTACGAGCTCTTTTATAACTTTGGTTCCTTACAGTATTCAACACGATCCTTTCCTTCGAGACATTTCCCAAACATTCAATGCTCGGGAAGTCACATCATTAGGTCGAAACTATTTGTCATTTTGTAAACTACTTTTGGTCTTAAGAATTGTATCACTCTTGGTCCAAATAGTTTGTCATTTTGTAAACTACTTTTGGTCTTTGAATTAAAAACTTATTTACATGAGAATTGTATCTCTCTTGGTTCTTGACGAACTTTGGAACTTGTCAAACTTTTACGAGTTCTTTTATAACTTTAGTTCATTAAAGTATTCAAGACGATCCATTCCTTCAAGCTATTTTTCGACCATTCCATGCTCGAAAAATCGCATCATTCGGTCCAAATAGTTTGTCATTTTGTAAACTACTCTTGGTCTTTGAATTAAAAACTTATTTATGTGAGAATTGTATCTCTCTTGGTTCTAGGACGAACTTGCAAACTTTTATAAGTTTTTTCTTAACTTCAGTTCCTTAAAGTATTTAAGATGATCCATTCCTTCAAGCTATTTTTCAAACATTTCATGCTTGATAAATCGCATCATTTGGTCTAAATAGGTTATTATTTGTAACCAGCTTTCGCTCTTTGAATTAAAAACTTATTTACATGAGAATTGTATCTCTTTTTGGTTCATAGACGAACTCTAGAACTTGTCAAGCTTTTACGAGTTCTTTTCTAACTTTAGTTTCTTAAAGTATTCAAGATGAGCCATTCCTTCAAGCTATTTTTTGAACATTCCATGCTCGAGAAATGATATGATCTCGAGTTTGCGAAGGTATTCAAGTCGTAGTTGTGCTCGATCATTAAATGGAGAAGTATTGTTCTGAGTTTGAGTTTGAGGGAATTCGACTAAGTATGAATGTAGTTTGGCTAGAAATGAAATAAAGCAAAGCAAAGATGGAAGTTAAAATGGATAAGTAAGCTTATGGTCAAGAATGAACCAATACTATGAAGGAGTATTAACCTAAGACTTATAAGACACTTAAGGTGATGAAAGGGTGATAGAAAGGACCTTGACCCACTATCTATGAAGAGATAGAAACCAAAGGTATCAAAGGTGAACGCCACACTCGTTTTAAGAGTGATAAGTTCAAAGAAACAAGGATGACGCCACTAGCAAGCTAGATAAGTCAACTTGAGTCTTAAATGAAAATTGAGAGTTGAATAAACTCACTAAGATATCAAAATTCATCAAAGTATCAAAAGTCCCCCTTACAACTAAAGAGCTTCGTATTTATAGCTCAATTACATGGCTAGCTGAATAGACACTTAGGGAACCGAATGGGCAGCATGTATTCAGCTTAATGGAGCTGGAAACTTCCTTGAACCTTCTCTAGTATTGGTGATGCCATTAGACAAGTCCCTTCATGTTTCCAATCAGCTTAAATTAAATGAAATTATGTAAGGAGCTGAATGGACTAGGCTAGATTCAGCCAAGAGGTGTGAAAGGCTTTTAAGGGGCTGCCTTGAATATTTGGAGAGTCTTGGATTTTAAATGGCAATTTGGGACACTACAATAGCCTTGGAGTGTGAACAAATTAATTTGAACAGCCATGAGTGTGAAAGGAACCTCCAGTAAATGTGAAAGCACTTAAGCAACTAAATGGATAGCTTTGGGAAGACAAATCAGCAGCTCAATGGCTCTTGGCATACACAAAGAGGTGATTGGAGCATTTCAATCATCATCACACCATATTCAAGTCAACCATACAAGTACCTGAAATATATATTAATCAGCTAATTGCATGTACTTGAAACACATTAATCAGCTAATTGCATGTACCTGAAACACATTAATCAACTAATTAATTTCGGCTAGGACATATTAATTCAAACATGAAATTAAGTTTGAATTAATATGAATTTAATTAGTTGATTAATGTATTTCAGGTACATGCATGGACGGCTTGAATATGGTGTGATGATGATTGAAATGCTCCAAGCACCTCTTCATGTATGCCAAGAGCCATTGAGCTGCTGATTTTTCTTCCCAAAGCTGTCTATTTAGTTTCTTAAGTGCTTTCACATTTGCTAGAGGTTCTTTTCACATTCATGGCTGTTCGGTTTTGAGTTTTTCACACTCAAGGAAAGCTCAAATTCATTTTTTCACACTCCAAGGCTGTTGAAGTACCCCAAACTGCTATTTAAAATTCAAGACTCTCAAAATATTCAAGGCAACCCCTTAAAAGCCTTTCACACTGTCGAATCTAGCCTAGTCCATTCAGCTCCATTCAGGTCCTTACTTAATTTCATTTAATTTAAGCTGATTGGAAACATCAAGGGACTCGTCTAATGGCGTCACAAATGCTAGAGAAGGTTCAAGGAAGTTTTCAACTCCATTAAACTGAACACATGCTGCCCACTCGTTCCCTAAGTGTCATTCGGCTAGCCATGTAATTGAGCTATAATTATGAAGCTCTTTAGTTGTATTGAAGACTTTTTGTTTTTTGATACTTTGATGAATTTTGATATCTTCGTGAGTTTATTCAACTCTCAATTTTCATTTAAGAATCAAGTTGACTTATCTAGCTTGCTAGTGGCGTCATCCTTGTTTCTTTGAACTTATCACTCTTAAACCGACATGGCGTTCACCTTTGATACCTTTGGTTCCTATCTCTTCATAGATAGTGGGTCAAGGTCCTTTCTATCAACCTTCCATCACCTTAAGTGTCTTATAAGTCTCGGGTCAATACTACTTCATAGTAGTGGTTCATTCTTGACCTTAAGCTTACTTATCCATTTTAACTTTCATCTTTGCTTTGCTTACTTCCATACTTAGCCGAATTCCCTTAAACTCAAACTAAGGACGATACTTCTCCATTTAACGATCGGGCACAACTACGACTCGAATACTTTTGCAAACTTGAGATCGTATCATTACCCGAACATTGCATGCTTGGGAAATCGCATCATTTGCTCCAAATTGTTTGTCATTTTGTGATCAACTTTTGGTCTTCGAATTAAATCCTTATTTACGTGAGAATTGTATCCCTCTTGGTTCTTGGATGAAGTTGCCAAACTTTTACGAGTTCCTTTACAACTTCGGTTCCTTCAAGTATTCAACACGATCCTTTCCTTTGAGACATTTCCCAAACATTTCATGCACGGGAAATCGCTTCATTTGGTCTAAATAGTTTGTCATTTTGTAAACAACTTTTAATCATTGAATTAAAAACTTATTTGCTTGAGAATTGTATCTCTCCTGGTTCATAGACGAACCTTCGAAATGGTCAAACTTTTACAAGGTCTTTTATAACTTTGATTCCTTAAAGTATTCAACACGGTCCACTCCTTTGAGCAATTTTTCGAGCATTTTAGGCTCGAGAAATCACATCATTTGGTCCAAATAGGTTCTTAATTGTAACCTGCTTTTGGTTTTCAAAATGTTCAAACTTTTACGAGTTCTTTTTTAACTTCGATTCCTTAAAGTATTCAAGACGATCCTTTCCTTCGAGACATTACCCGGACATTGTATGCTCGAGAAATCGCATCATTTGCTCTAAATAGTTTGTCATTTTGTAAACAACTTTTGGTCTTCGAATTAAATCCTTATTTACATGAGAATTGTATCTCTTATGGTTCTTGACGAACTTGTCAAACTTTTATGAGTTATTTTATAACTTCGGCTCCTTAAAGTATTCAACATGATCCTTTCCTTCAAGACATTTCACAAACATTCCATGCTCTAGAAATCACATCATTTGGTCCAAATAGTTCGTCATTTTTTAAACAACTTTTGGTCATTGAATTAAAAACTTATTTACCTGAAATTATATCTTTCATTGTTCTTGAACGAACTTTTGAACTTCTCAAACTTTTACGAGTTCTTTTATAACTTTGGTTCCTTAAAGTATTCAAGACGATCCAATCCTTTGAGCAATTTTTTGAGCATTCCATGCTCGAGAAATCGCATCATTTGGTCCAAATAGGTTGTCATTTGTAACCAGCTTTTGGTCTTTGAATTAAAAACTATTTTACATGAGAATTGTATCTCTCTCATTTCATGGACAAACTTTGGAACTTTTCAAACTTTTACAAGTTCTTTTATAACTTCAGTTGCTTAAAGTATTCAAAACGATCCATTCCTTCAAGCTATTTTACGAACATTCCATGCTCGAGAAATCACATAATTTAGTCCAAATAGTTTGTCATTTTGCAAACTACTTTTGGTCTTTGAATTAAAATTTTATTTATGTGAGAATTGTATCTCTCTTGGTTCTAGGACAAACTTGTCAAACTTTTACGAGTTCTTTTTTAACTTCGATTCCTTAAAGCATTCAAGACGATCCTTTCCTTCGAGACATTACCCAAACATTCCATGCTCGGGAAATCGCATCATTTCGTCCAAATAGGTTGTCATTTGTAACCAACTTTTGGTATTTGAATTAAAAACTTATTTACATGAGAATTGTATCTCTCTTTAGTTCTTGGACAAACTTTGGAACTTGTCAGACTTTTACGAGTTTTTTTATAACTTCAGTTTCTTAAAGTAGTTAAGACGATCCATTCCTTGAAGTTATTTTTCGAACATTCCATGCTTGAGAAATCCCATCATGTGGTCCAAATAGGTTGCCATTTGTAACCAGCTTTTGCTCTTTGAATTAAAATTTTATTTACATGAGAATTGTATCTCTCTTTGGTTCATAGACGAACTTTGGAACTTGTCAAACTTTTTCGAGTTCTTTTCTAACTTTAGTTCCATAAAGTATTCAAGATGATCCATTCCTTCAAGCTATTTTTCGAACATTCCATGCTCGAGAAATCGCATCATTTAGTCCAAATAGTTTTTCATTTTGTAAACTACTTTTTCTTTTTGAATTAAAAACTTATTTATATGAGAATTGAATCTCTCTTGGTTTTAGAACAAACTTGTTAAACTTTTATGACTTCTTTTATAACTTTAGTTGCTTAAAGTATTCAAGGCGATCCTTTCCTTCGAGACATTTCCCGAACAATCCATGCTCGGGAAGTCACATCATTTGGTCCAAATTGTTTGTCATTTTGTAAACAACTTTTGGTCTTTCAATTAAAAACTTATTTATGTGAGAATATAATCTATCCTGGTTCTTTGTCGAACTTCCTAACTTGTCAAACTTTTACGAGTTCTTTTATAACTTCGATTCCTTAAAGTATTCAAGTCGATCCATTTCTTCGAGCAATTTTTCGAGTATTCCATGCTCGAGAAATCGTATCATTTGGTCCAGATAGTTTTTCATTTTGTTAAAAACTTATTTACCTGAAAATTGTATCTCTCTTGGTTCTAGGAAGAACTTGTCAAAATTTTACTAGTTATTTTTTAACTCCGATTCCTTAAAGTATTTAAGTTTCCTTCGGGACATTTCCCAAACATTCCATGCTCGGGAAATCACATCATTTGGTCCAAATAGTTTGTCATTTTGTAAACAACTTTTGGTCTTCGAATTCAATCCCTATATACATGAGAATTGTATCTCTCTTGGTTCTTAGATGAACATCCAAACTTGTCAAATTTTTATGAGTTCTTTTATAACTTCGGTTCCTTAAAGTATTCAAGATGATCCTTTAACATTCCACGCTCTGAAATCACATTATTTGGTCTAAATAGTTTGTCATTTTGTAAACAACTTTTGGTTTTTAATTAAAAACTTATTTACGTGAGAAAATTATCTCTCCTGGTTCTTGGACAAACTATCGAACTTGTCAAACTTTTACGATTTCTTTTATAACTTTGGTTCCTTAAAGTATTCAAGATGATCCATTCCTTCGAGCAATTTTTCGAGCATTCTAGGCTCGAGAAATCGCATCATTTGGTCCAAATAGGTTGTCATTTGTAACCAGCTTTTGCTCTTTAAATTAAAAACTTATTTACATGAGAATTGTATCTCTCTTTGGTTCTTGGACAAACTTTGGAACTTGTCAGACTTTTACGAGTTCTTTTATAACATCAGTTCGTTAAAGTATTTAGGACGATCCATTCCCTCAAGCTATTTTTCGAACATTCCATGCTCAAGAAATTACAACATTTGGTCCAAATAGTTTGTCATTTTGTAAACTACTTTTGGTCTTTGAATTAAAAACTTATTTATGTGAGAATTGTATCTCTCTTGGTTCTAGGAGGAACTTGCAAACTTTTACGAGTTCTTTTTTAACTTCAGTTCCTTAATGTATTTAGGACGATTCATTCCTTCAAGCTATTTTTCGAACATTCCATGCTTGAGAAATCGAATCATTTGGTCCAAATAGTTTGTCATTTTGTAAACAACTTTTGGTCTTTGAATTAAAATCTTATTTACGTGTGAATTGTATCTCTCATGTTTCTTGGACGAACTTGTCAAACTTTTAAAAGTTCTTTTCTAACTTCGGTTCCTTAAAGCGTTCAAGATGACCCTTTCCTTCGAGACATTACTCGAACATTCCATGATCAAGAAATCGCATCATTTGGTCCAAATAGTTCATCTTTTTGTAAACAACTTTTGGTCATTTAATTAAAAACTTATTTACCTGAAAATTGTATCTCTCCTGGTTCTTGAACGAACTTTCGAACTTGTCAAACTTTTATGATTTCTTTTATAACTTCGGTTCCTTAAAGTATTCAAGACGATCCATTCCTTTGAGCTATTTTTCGAGCATTCCATACTCGAGAAATCGCATCATTTGGTCCAAATAGGTTGTCATTTGTAACCAGCTTTTGCTCTTTGAATTAAAAACTTATTTACATGAGAATTGATCTCTCTTGGTTCTTAGACGAACTTTGGAACTTGTTAGACTTTTATGAATTCTTTTCTAACTTTAGTTCCTTAAAGTACTCAAGACGATCCATTCCTTCAAGCTACTTTTCGAGCATTCCATGCTCGAGAAATCGTGTCATTGGGTCCAAACAGTTTGTCATTTTGTAAACTACTTTTGGTCTTTGAATTAAAAACTCATTTATGTGAGAATTGTATCTCTCTTGGTTCTAGGACGAACTTGTCAAACTTTTACGAGTTCTATTTTAACTTTGGTTCCTTAAAGTATTCAAGATGATCCTTTCCATCGAGACATTACCTGATACGGCCATGGTCCGAGACTCACCAAGTGCTAACAAGGAATCTTTAGAGCTGCCCGTAGGCCCTATAACTCGAGCACAAGCCAAACGTTTCAAGGAGGCTATTTCGACTCTAATTGATCGAGCGTGGGGAGAAACTGTTGCAGGGCTTATCGATCAATATTGGACAAGTCAACTAAGTCGGCCTTGCAACCTCCTACAAGTTCATCTAGCTCATTCGTAGCTCATTGAGCTCAACTTCAACTCATTTTTAACTTAGCATTATTTTGCTGGAATAAATATTTAATTTGTTTTAGTTAATTTAGTTATTTAGTTTAAGTTATTAAATGTGTCATAATCTGGACATTTTAATTAAATGAGGTTTTAATGTGTCTTAGTTTGATACATATTTAATAGTTGTTTTAATGTGTCTAAGTTTAAGACAAATTAATTTCAGGTTTGAATTAATATGTCCTAGCCGAATTTAATTAGCTGATTAATGTGTTTCAGGTACATGCATGGACGGCTTGAATATGGTGCGTTGAAGATTGAAATGCTCCAAGCACCTCTTCGTGTATGCCAAGAGCCATTGAGCTGCTGATTTTTCTTCCCAAAGCTGTCCATTTAGTTGCTTAAGTGCTTTCACATTTGCTGGAGGATCTTTTCACACTCATGGCTATTTGATTTTGAGTTTTTCACACTCAAGGGCTACTCAAATTCGTTTATTCACACTCCAAGACTGTTGAAGTGCCCCAAACTGCCATTTAAAATCCTAGACTCTCCAAATATTCAAGGCAGCCCCTTAAAAGCCACACCTCTTGGCCGAATCTAGCCTAGTCCATTCATCTCCTTACTTAATTTCATTTAATTTAAGCTGATTGGAAACATCAAGGGACTTGTCTAATGGCATCACCAATGCTAGAGAAGGTTCAAGGAAGTTTCCAGCTCCATTAAGCTGAACACATACTGCCCATTCGGTTCCCTAAGTGTCTATTTTGCTAGCCATGTAATTGAGCTATAAATACGAAGCTCTTTAGTTGTTTGAAGACTTTTTTTATACTTTCATGAATTTTGATATCTTCGTGAGTTTATTCAACTCTCAATTTTCGTTTAAGACTCAAGTTGACTTATCTAGCTTGCTAGTGGCGTCATCCTTGTTTCTTTAAACTTATCACTCTTAAACCGAGTGTGGCGTTCACCTTTGATACCTTTGGCTCCTATCTCTTCATAGATAATGGGTCAATGTCCTTTCTATCAACCTTCCATCACCTTAAGTGTCTTATAAGTCTCGGGTCAATACTCCTTCATAGTATTGGTTCATTCTTAACCTTAAGCTTACTTATCCATTTCAACTTTCATCTTTGCTTTGCTTACATCCATACTTAGCTGAATTCCCTTAAACTCAAACTAAGAATGATACTTCTCCATTTAACGATCGAGCACAACTACGACTCGAATACTTTTGCAAACTTGAGATCGTATCATTACCCGAACATTGCATGCTCAGGAAATCGCATCATTTGCTTCAAATTATTTGTCATTTTGTAAACAAATTTTGGTCTTCGAATTAAATCCTTATTTACGTGAGAATTGTATCTCTCTTGGTTCTTGGGCGAACTTGTCAAACTTTTACGAGTTCATTTACAACTTCGGTTCCTTCAAGTATACAACACGATCCTTTCCTTCGAGACATTTCTCAAACATTCCATGAATGGGATGAACTATCAAACTTGTCAAACTTTTACGAGTTCTTTTATAACTTCGGTTCCTTAAAGTATTCATGACGATCCATTCCTTCGAGCAACTTTTCGACCATTTCAGGCTTGAGAAATCGCATCATATGGTCCAAATAGGTTGTCATTTGTAACCTGCTCTTGGTCTTTGAATTAAAAACTTATTTATATGAGAATTGTATCTCTCTTTGGTTCTTGGATGAACTTTGGAACTTGTCAGACTTTTACAAGTTCTTTTATAACTTCAGTTCCTTAAAGTATTCATGACGATCCATTCCCTCAAGCAATTTTTCGAACATTCCATGCTCGAGAAATCGCATCATTTGGTCCAAATAGTTTGTCATTTTGTAAACTACTTTTGGTCTTTCAATTAAAAACTTATTTATGTAACAATTGTATCTCTCCTAATTCTAGGATGAACTTACAAACTTTTACGAGTTCTTTTTTAATGTCAGTTCCTTAAAGTATTTAAGACGATCCATTCCTTCAAGCTATTTTTCGAACATTCAATGCCTGAGAAATCGCATCATTTGGTCAAAATAGTTTCTCATTTTGTAACTAGCTTTTGGTTTTTGAATTAAAAACTTATTTACATGAGAATTGTATCTTTCTTTGGTTCTTAGACGAACTTTGGAACTTGCAGACTTTTACGAGTTCTTTTCTAACTTTAATTCCTTAAAGTAGTCAAGACGATCCATTCCTTCAAGATATTTTTCGAACATTCCATGCTCGAGAAATCACATTATTTGGTCCAAATAGTTTATCATTTTGTAAACTACTTTTGGTCTTTGAATTAAAAACTTATTTATGTGAGAATTGTATCTCTCTTGGTTCCAGGACGAACTTGTCAAACTTTTACTAGTTCTTTTTTATCTTCGGTTCCTTAAAGTATTCAAGAATATCATTTCCTTTTAGACATTACCCGAACATTCCATACTCGGGAAATGGCATTATTTGCTCAAAATAGTTTACCATTTTGTAAACAACTTTTGGTCTTCGAATTAAATCCTTATTTACTTGAGAATTGTATCTCTCTTGGTTCTTGGACGAACTTGTCAAACTTTTACGAGTTCCTTTACAACTTCGGTTCCTTCAAGTATTCAACACGATCCTTTCCTTCAAGACATTCCCCAAACATTCCATGAACGGGAAATCGCTTCATTTGGTCCAAATAGTTTGTCATTTTGTAAACAACTTTTGGTCATTAAATTAAAAACTTATTTACCTGAGAATTGTATCTCTCCTGGTTCGTGGACAAACCTTCGAAATGGTCGAACTTTTACGAGGTCTTTCTTAAAGTATTCAATACAATCCATTCCTTCAAGCAATTTTTCGAGCATTCTAGGCTTGAGAAATCACATCATTTGGTCCAAATAGGATGTCATTTGTAACCAGTTTTTGGTTTTTAAATTAAAAAATTGTTTACATGAGAATTATATCTCTCTTTGGTTCTTGGACGAACTTTGGAACTTGTCAGACTTTTACAGGTTCTTTTATAACTTCAGTTCCTTAGAGTATTCAAGGTGATCCATTCCCTCAAGCTATTTTTCGAACAATCCATGCTCGAGAAATCGCATCATTTGGTCCAAATAGTTTGTCATTTTGTAAACTACTTTTGGTCTTTCAATTCAAAACTTATTTATGTGAGAATTGTATCTCTCTTGGTTCTAGGATGAACATGTCAAATTTTTACTAGTTATTTTTAACTTCGGTTCCTTAAAGTATTTAAGATGATCCCTTACTTCGGGACATTTTCGAAACATTCCATACTCGAGAAATCGCATCATTTGGTCCAAATAGTCTGTCATTTTGTTAACAACTTTTGGTCTTCGAATTCAATTCTTATATACGTGAGAAACTCAAGAGCAATTCTTGAAGAAAAAACTCAAAGAGAATTATTATTAACTCAAAATAATCAAAATCAAGTGTCTTTTATTTATAATTCCAAGGCCTATATATAGGCAAGCTAAATAATTCTAAATAAAACACTTAATTAAACTAGAACTCTAACTAATCTAAACAAGAAGTAGTTTTAAACTAAACTTTCTTTTATCCTTAATTAAGCAATTAATCATCAAAATTACCCAACCAAACTTCAATTCACATATAATAAGACTCTGTAAATATTTAATAAAAATATTTACGACCGTTAATTTCAAAAACGAGGTTCTGATACCTCATTTTCTAAAACCAGTTGACTTTTGAACCAAACCACTTACTAATTTTTAATTCATTAATTAAAATTCGTCAATTCAAATTTTCATATAAAATTATTATTAACTTATTTAATTTAAACACTTATTATAAAAAAATTTCCCGTCGAGTTTGGGGTTCCCACAACCACTGTTTATGACACCACTGAAAAACAGGTTGTTACATTAAGGAACCAAAGTTATAAAAGAGCTTGTAGAAGTTTTAAAAGATCGAATGTTTGGCCAAGATCCAAGAGAGAAACAATTCTCAAATAAATAAGTTTTTAATTTAAAGACCAATAGTTGTTTACAAAATGACGAACTATTTGGACCAAAAGATGCGATTTCTCGAGCATTCAATGTTCGAAACATTACTCGAAGGTTTAGGTCATCTTGAATACTTTAAGGAACCAAAGTTATAAAAGAACTCATAAAAGTTTGAAAAGTTCAGAAGTTCAGCCAATAATTAAGAGAGAAACAATTCTCACGTAAATAAGTTTTTAATTCAATGACCAAAAGTTGTTTACAAAATGACAAACTATTTAGTCTTAAAGATGCGATTTCTCGAGTATTGAATGTTTGAAAATTTTCTCGAAGGCATGGATCGTGTTAAAAAATTTTAGGAATTGATGTTATAAAAGAACTCGTAAATGTTTTACAAGTTCGGAAGTTCGGCCAAGAACCAAGAGAGAAACTATTCTCACGTAAATGAGTTTTTAAGTCAAAGATCTAAAGTTGTGTACAAAATAACAAACTATTTATACCAAATGATGCGACTTCCTGAGCATGGAATGTTCAGAAATTTGCTCGAAAGAATGGATCGCCTTGAAAACTTTAAGGAACAAAAGTTAAAAAATAGCTCATAAATGTTTGAAAAGTTCGGAAGTTCGGCCAAGAAACAAGAGAGAAATAATTATCACGAAAATAAGTTTTTAAATCAAAGACCCAAATTGTTTACAAAATGACAAACAATTTAGACCAAAAGAACTGCTTTCCCGAGCACTGAATGTTCGAAAAATTACTTGAAGCAATGGATTGTTATGGATACTTTAAGGAACCAAAGTTATAAAAGAACTTGTAAATGTTTGACAAGATCGGAAGTTCGGCCAAGATCCAAGAGTGAATTAATTCTCACGTAAATAAGTTTTTAACTCAAAGACCAAAAGTTGTTTACAAAATGACAAACTATTTAGACCAAAAGATGTGATTTCTCGAGCACTGAATTTTCGAAAAAATGCTCGTTGGAATGGATCGTCTTAAATGCTTTAAGGAACAAAAATTATAAAAGAATTTGTAAAAGTTTAAAAAGATCGGAAGTTCGGCCAAGATCTAAGAGAGAAACAATTATCACGTAAATAAGTTTTTAACTCAAAGACCAAATGTTTTTTTACAAAATGACAGCCTTTTTAGACTAAATGATGCGATTTCTTAAGCATGGAATGTTCCTAAAATTGCTCGATGCAATGGATCTTCTTGAATACTTTCAGGAATTTATGTTATAAAAGAACTCGTATAAAGTTGACAAGTTCGAAAGTTCGTCTAAGAACCAAGAGAGAAACAATTCTCATGTAAATAAGTTTTAAATTCGAAGACCTAAAGTTGTGTACAAAATGACAAATATTTAGACCAAATGATGCGATTTCCTGAGCATGAAATGTTTAGAAAATCGCTCGAAGGAATGGATCGCCTTGAATACTTTAAGGAACAAAAGTTAAAAACAACTCGTAAAAAATTGACAAGTTCAGAAGTTAGGCCAAGAACCAAGAGAGAAATAATTCTCACGAAAATAAGTTTTTAGTTCAAAGACCAAAATTTGTTTACAAAATGACAAACTATTTAGACCAAAAGATGCGATTTCCCGAGCATTGAATGCTCGACAAATTGCTCAAAGGAATGGATTGTCTTGAATACTTTAAGGAGCAAAAGTTATAAAAGAACTTGTAAAAGTTTGAAAAGTTCGGAAGTTCGGCCAAGATCTAAGAGAGAAACAATTTTCACGTAAATAAGTTTTTAATTCAAAGACCAAAAGTTGTTTACAAAATGATAAAACTGTTTAGACCAAACGATGTGATTTCCAGAGTATGAAATGTTCAAAAAATTGTACGAAGGAATGAATCATCTTGAATACTTTAAGGTACCGAAGTTATAAAAGAACTCGAAAAAGTGTGACAACTTTAAAATCTCAGCTAAGAACCAAGAGAGAAATCATTCTCACGTAAATAAGTTTTTAATTCAAAGACCAAAAGTTTTTTACAAAATGGCAAACTATTTAGACCAAAAGATGTGACTTCTTGAGCATTGAATGTTCAGAAAATTGCTCGAAGGAATGGATCGTCTTGAAAACTTTACCGAAGTTATAAAAGAACTTGTAAAAGTTTGAAAAGTTCAGAAGTTCGGCCAAGATCTAAGAGAGAAACAATTCTCACGTAAATAAGTTTTTAATTCAAAGACCAAAATTTGTTTACAAAATGATAAAACTATTTAGACCAAATGATGCGATTTCTCGAGCATTGAATGTTCGAAAAATTGCTCATACGAATGGATCATCTTGAATACTTTAAGGAATCGAAGTTATAAAAGAACTAGTAAAATTTTGACAAGTTCGGAAGTCCAACCAGGAACCAAGAGAGAAACAATTCTCACGTAAATAAGTTTTTAATTCAAAAGCCAAAATTTGTTTACAAAATGATAAACTATTTGGACCACCTAATGCGATTTCTCAAGCATGATATGTTCAGAAAATTTCTCGAAGGAATGGATCGTCTTGAATACTATAAAGAACCGAAGTTCTAAAAAAGGAACATGTAAAATGATATGACTCGCAAGGCCCAAATTCTAGCTTATGAATGTGACAGGATCAAAGTTTCTCAAGGCCCAATAACGAGGTCGAAGGCCAAGCAAATTTGAGCAAGATTGAAAGGGACCATCCAAGACTTCGTTACCAAGGCCCTAGATGCACACATGGTCAAAAAAGAAAATCAAGATTCACTTTCTTGTTTTCAAGAAAATCAAGAAACCAAATCTTGTTCCAATTTTTTCATTCCAAACAATTTCAAGAATGAATAAAATCAAGATTTAAAATCTTGGAAATCTTGGTCCAAGAAACCGAAGCTGCCAATTTTCAAGTTGGGGATATCAGCAGACTTACAATGACTTTTTATATGGGATCCAGAAATTTATGGGTTGAGATGTCTGCATGGATTTCGAAGATCTATCTCTTATCTTCGAAACACACTTTGAATCACTTCATTTCAAGTTTGGGAGCTCAAGTTATGATCGTTTCAATAAAACTGCACGGGCAGAATTTCTGGACGTGATTATGATGGGAATTACAAGTTTCGGGCTTTTAATTCGATTTTAAATCATATTGGGTTTGAGTTTAAGGTTTAATTTTATTATATATGAGCCCAATATTATATTATCAGATCCTATTATTTTATTGTTATTTTTATTCCGAATTTTGAATAATTATTAAGTAGTTTAAGTTTTTAGGAGTTTTATGTCAACAAGAAAGTTTAGTTTAAAACTACTTCTTCTTTATATTAGTTAGAGTTCTAGTTTAATTAAGTGTTTTATTTAGATTTATTTAGCTTGTCTATATATAGGCCTTGGAATTGTAAACAAAGAACACTTGATTTTGATTATTTTGAGTTAATAATAATTCTCTTTGAGTTTTTCTTCAAGAATTGCTCTTGAGTTTTTTTAGAAGTTGTTTTAACAATCTTTCAGGTTGTCCGAATCATCTTCAACCTTTTTCTTGCCAAGATCTCTTTCTTGGAGGGGAAATTAGAGCCATTGAAGGGAGTTTTGGATTCTTATTGTTTCCAAGGCTTCTTAGGACGTTATCTTCTCTTTTCTATCTTTAATCTATCGTTCTAGTTTGATCTAGTTTATTTCTTGCTGTTTAGGGTTACTGATTTTGTTGTTTTCGTTCTAGGTTGAAATTGCTTCAAGAGGGACATTCTCCTACCTTGATCCATCAAGGAACACATAAAAAATTACGAGATTCAATCTTTTCTTACTGTTTCAATCATTCTTGCCTAAACGGTTTGCTTTTATCTTTTAAATCACTTCTAACGAATCTATTTGTGTTTTTATTTTCCAGATTTGGTTGGGACGTTTTCTTGAGGTCCAAGGACGATTTCTTTCATCCAAAAAACCCTAATTTCGATCTCTATTAGATCCGTTACTAGCCATTCATCTTTCTTTCATTTTAATTTCGTTTTATTATTCTTCTTGTCAATTAATTTGTCTTTCTTTGTTTTCGTTTCAAATTACATATGTCTAGAGCTTTAGGGTAGATCTGCGACTTAACAACTTCACGATTCTCTTCCACCCGCGTCTCGTATTATTTGGTATCAAATTTTGGGCATTTTGGGTGTTCTTCGTTGCTTTCTACACTGATTTTCATTACGCATAGTCAATTAGCAGTTTTTACCTAGTAAATTTTTTGGAAAAAAATAATTTTGAGTGGGTAAACGTTTTTCAATTAATCTAAAATTTTATATACTGATTCTTGGCACCATATTACAGTATAAAAAAAATATTTCCCACAAAAAAAGCGATAAAAAAAGTACAAAAAAAAAGAAAAATATGAGAAAATAAAAAATAGTTTGTGGGTAACGCATTATTTAGAGAGGCTCCGGCTTAAATTTTGTGATTTTTGGAAACGAGAACACCTTGAACAAAGTTTGTCAAGTTGCTTCGCATTTTTTCAAGTTTTTGCAATTTTATTGATTCTTAGTTTTAGGTTTTCATTTGTTTTTTCTTTTTATTGTTTCTTTACACATTCTAACACTTTCTTATTTCTTGTGTTAGTAGGTAAACAAACGTTACACCTTCCTTCCTCCATGCAACACAATTCTTTCGTGTCTAGCTTATTTTGGACTTATAGTGCTATTAGGATTACTTTGTTAGTTTGATTCTAATACATCCTGATTGATTGATATAAATGCTTCTAAAGGACTCACAAGATTAATTCTTACCTCATTGAGAATTTAATTGTTCTTTTTGAGTGCATAACAATGAGGTTTGTTTAATTTTTTCTTTTTTAAGTGTTCTGTTTTGTTTTCCAGATTTGTCACAATGTCTCATAGTAGAAAAGAAAGTGATGCCTAGAGTGACAAACCACTAGTTAACATCGAAAATCTTGCTGGTTTCGCAACAAAGTTAGATCTCCATGACATCACTGATAAGTTCGAAACCATGTTCAATCAGTTGAAACAAAGTATAGACCATCAAGCGGAAGAACAAAGACAACAAGATGTTGTACTTCAGACAATGAGCAATAACTTAAATCAGTTGTGAACTGAGCAAAGGACTCAACATTTGGGTGTTAATGATGGTGATGGGGTTGAATAACCTTATGCTCGTAAACATCAAGCTAGACGTGTCCCTCGTGTGGATGAATTGGTTCCCGATGATTGCGGACAACCTTAGTTGGCAAAGCCGAAGTTCACAATTCCTCAATTTCATGGAAAGAATGATCCTGAAGTATACTGTGAGTGTGAATAAAAAATATAGCTTATGTTTCGTTACTATAAATGCCCAGAAGATGAGAAAGTTACATTGGTGGCCCTTGAGTTTTCAGACTATGCATTGAGTTAGTGGACTTAACTTGGTATAAGTCACCAACGAGACTATGAGAGAGAAATTACCACATGGGATGAGTTTAAACAAGTTATGTGAAAACACTTTATTCCTACACATTATTATAGGGAGGTCAAAACTAGACTTCGACGACTTGTTCAAGGAAGTAGATCAGTTGATGAGTACTTCAAGGAGATGGAGATGCTCATTCAACGAGCAAATGTGGAAGAGGATGATGAGACCACTATGATACGTTTTATTGATGTTTTGAAAAAACTCATAGCCAACACTCTACGGTTACAAACTTATATAGATCTCGAAGAGGCAGTTCACAAAGCCATTGAAATTGAACAACAATTGAGGGAACAAGGTCCTTGTTCATTCTCTACTTCATAGTATTACAAAGGTAACAGTTCCAATTATGACTTTAGGTATTCGAAACCACTTTTTACTGCTAATAAGTCTTCTTCAAGTGGTGATACTAAGAAATCAGATTGGAAGAGTAGGGCTCCTATGAAGATGCCAGTACCTTCTAAGCAACCCAGTTCTAGTGGTTCAAACACGAGAAAAACTAGAGAAGAAAGTAAGTATGACTTTGTGCCTTTTGTTGACTCTTACTCTAGTGAAAAAAGATTTGTTGTGATGGCGAACTTTGTGAACCAGAAAAAGATGATATTGAGAAACTTTCCCTTGAATCTATAGATGAAGTAGAAACATCGCATTCTCCTACTGAGATGCCTTGAACTGAATTGAATATTCAAAATACTTGTGAGGGGGATATGGGAAGTGAGAAAAAATATGTGAAAAGGCCGAGAGAAAAGAGATCTTGAGTGATAAAAGTCTACTTGATTGTCCAAATTTGGTGAGTGATAACCCATATGAGATAAAAATAGAGAGTTCTCAAGAGGAAAAAGAAAATGAAAAACAAGAAGATACTCATACAAGAGTGAGGAATGATTATGTTTTAACTAATCATAACTCGAATTTGTTTAGTGGTGTTTCCTTGTTATAGGATTTTAAAGATCCATTGGCGGACTTCCAATTACATTACTCTACCATCGATCGACACATTTACTTGTGGGAGAAAGCTAAAGATTCGAGGACGAATCTTCTTGAGGAAGTGGGGAATGATACGAGTCGCAAGGCCCAAATTCAAGCTTATGAATGTGACGGGATCAAAGTTTCTCAATAATACGAAATGAATGCGGAAGAGGATCGTAAAGTTGTCAAGTCGTGGATCTACCCTAAAGCTCTAAACAAAAGTAAACTGAAACGAAAACAAAGAAAAGAGATTAGATGATAAGAAGAATAATCAAACGAAAATTAAAACACAAGAAAGATGAGTGGTTGGTAAAAGATCCAATAGAGAACGAAATTAGGGTTTCTTGGATGAAAGAAATCGACCTTGGACCTTAAGAAAATGTCCCAACCAGATCTAAAAATAAAAACACAAAACAGATTTGTTAGAAGTGATTTAAAAGATGAAAGCAAACTATTTAGGCAAGAACGTTTGAAAAAGCAAGAAAAGATTGAATCTCCTAATTTTTGATGTGTTCCTTGATGGATCAAGGTAGGAGAACGTCCCTCTTGAAGCAATTTCAACCTAGAACGAAAACAACTAAATTAGTAACCCTAAACAGCAAGAAATAAACTAGATCAAACTAGAACGATAGATTAAATATAGAAAAGAGAAGATAACGTCCTAAGAAGCCTTGGAAACAATAAGAATCCACAACTCCCTTCAAAGGCTCCCCTCCAAGAAAGAGATCTTGGCAAGAAAAAGCTTGAAGATGATTCCCACAACCTGAAAGATTGTTAAAACAACTTCTAAAAAAAACTAAAAGAACAATTCTTGAAGAAAAAACTCAAAGAGAATTATTATTAACTCAAAATAATCAAAATCAAGTGCTTTGTTTACAATTCCAAGGCCTATATATAGGAAAGCTAAATAAATCTAAATAAAACTCTTAATTAAACTAGAACTCTAACTAATATAAACAAAAAACTTTCTCGTTGACATAAAACTCCTAAAAACTTAAACTACTTAATAATTATTTAAAAATTCGGAATAAAAAATAGCAATAAAATAATAAGAGCTGATAATACAATATTGGGCTCATATTTAATAAAAATTAAACCTAAAACCCGAACCCAATATGATTTAAACTCAAATTAAAAACCCGAAATTGGTAATTCCCGTCATAATCACGTCCAGAAATTCTGCTTGCGCAGTCTTTATTAAAATGATCATAACTTGAGTTCCCGAACTTGAAATCAAGTGATTCAAAATGCGTTTCAAAGATAAGAGATAGATCTTAGAAATCCATGCAGACATCTCAACCCATAAATTCCTGGATCCCAACCAAAAAGTCATCGCAAGCCTACTGATTTCCCCAACTTGAAAATTGGCAGCTTCGGTTTCTTGGACCAAGTTTGAAATCTTGATTTTCTTGATTCTTGAAATTGTTTGGAATGAAAAAATTGGACCAAGATTCGTTTTCTTGATTTTCTTGAAAACAAGCAAGTGAATCTTGATTTTATTTTTCATCCATGCATGCATTTAGGGCCTTGGTAACGAAGTCTTGGATGGTCCTGTTCAATCTTGCTCGAATTTGCTTGGCCTTCGACCTCGTTATTGGGCCTTGAGAAACTTTGATCCCATAACATTTATAAGCTTGAATTTGGGTCTTGCGACTCATCATTCCCCACTTCCTCAAGAAGTTTCATCCTCAAATCTTTAGCTCTCTCTCATAAGTAAAAGTGTTGATTGATGGTAGAGTAATGTAATTGGAAGTCCGCCAATGGATCTTTAAAATCCTGTAACAAGTAAACACCACTAAACAAATTCGAGTTATGGTTAGTTAAAACATAATCATTCCTCACTTTTGTATGTGTATCTTCTTGTTTTTCTTTTTCTTTTTCCTCTTGAGAACTCTCCAATTTTACCTCATATGGATTTTCACTCACCAAATTTGGACCATCAAGTAGACTTTTATCACTCATGGTCTCTTTTCTCTCAACCTTTTCACATATATTTTCCTCACTTCCCATATCCCCCTCACAAGTATTTTTAATATTCAATTCAATACAAGGCATCTCAGTAGGAGAACATGACGTTTCTACTTCATCTATAGATTCAAGGGAAGATTTCTCATTATCATCCTATTCTGGTTCACAAAGTTCGCCATCACAACTAATCTTTTTTTCACTAGAGTAAGAGTCAACAAAAGGCACAAAGTCATACTTACTTTCTTCTCTAGTTGGATATTGGATTGGACATCGAGAACTCTCATGATATTTTGAACTACAACAATAACATTGCTCAAAATGTGAGAGATCACTTGGAATCCTTCTTTTTTTTGGCCATCTCTTCGTGAAGTACTCATCAACTAATCTACTTCCTTGAGCAAGTCATCGAAGTCTAGTTTTGACCTCCCTATAATAATGTGTAGGAATAAAGCATTTTCGCATAACTTGTTTCAACTCATCCCATGTGGTAATTTCTCTCTCGTAGTTTCGTTGGCGACTAATACCAAGTTGAGTCCACCAACCCAATGCATAGTTTGAAAACTTAAGGGTCGCCAATGGAACTTTCTCATCTTCTGGGCATTTATAGTAACGAAACATTAGCTCTATTTTTTATTCCCACTCACAGTATGCTTCGGGATCATTCTTTCCACGAAATTGAGGAATTGTAAACTTCGGCTTTGCCAACGAAGGCTGTCCGCAATCATTGGGAACCAAAAGATCTTCTTCCACACGAGGAACACGTCTAGCTTGATGTCTACGAGCACGAGGTTGTTCAACCGCATCATCATCACTAGCACCGAAATGTTGAGTCCTTTGCTCAGTTCGCAACTGATTTAAGGTATTGTTCAACTGATTGAACATGGTTTCGAACTTATCAGTGATGGCATGGAGATCTGACTTTGTTGCGACACCAGCAAGATTTTCGATGTTAACTAGCGGTTTGTCACTCTGGTCATCACTCCCTTTTTTACTATGAGACATTGTGACAAATCTGGAAAAAACAACACAACACTCAAAAAAAAAATTAAACAAACCTCACCGTTATGCACGCAAAAAGAAATTTTAAATTCTCAATGAGGTAAGAATTAATCTTGTGAGTCCTTTAGAAGTATTTATGTCAATCAATCAGGATGTATTAGAATCAAACTAACAAAGTAATCCTAATAGCACTATGAATCCAAAATCAGCTAGACACCAAAGAATTGTGTTGCATGGAGGAAGGAAGGTGCAATGTTCGTTAATCCTACTAACACAAGAAATAAGAAAGTGTTAGAATGTGTAAAAGAAACAATAAAAAGCAAAAACAAATGAAAACCTAAAACTAAGAATCAATAAAATTAAAGAAACCCTAAAACCCAAAAACTGTGAAGCAACTTGACAAACTTCATTCGAGGTGTTCTCGATTTCTAAAAATCATAAATTTTAAATTGGAGCCTCTCCAAATAATGTGTTTTTGATCTAGAAATTTTTGGCACAAAATTCAACCCACAGAAATTTTTTTTTTATCGTATTTTTCTTTTTTTCTCGACTTTTTGATCATTTTTTTTGGGAAATATTGTTTTATACTGTAATATAGTGCCAAGAATCAGTATATAAAATTTTAGAACAATTTAAAAACATTTACCCCCTCAAAAATATTTTTTTCCAAAAAAATTACTGGGTAAAAACTGCTTGTTGGCTGTTTGTAATGGAAATCAGTGTAGAAAGCAACGAAGAACACCCAAAACGCCCAAAATCTGATACCAAATGATACGAAATGAATGCGAAAGAGGATTGTAAAGTTGTCAAGTCACGGATCTACCCTAAAGCTCTAGACAAAAGTAATCTGAAACGAAAACAAAGAAAATAGATTAGATGACAAAAAGAATAATCAAACGAAAATTAAAACACAAGAAAGATTAATGGCTGGTAAAAGATCCAATAGAGAACGAAATTAGGGTTTCTTGGATTAAAGAAACCGTCCTTGGACCTCAAGAAAACGTCCCAACTAGATCTGAAAATAAAAACACAAAACAGATTCGTTAGAATTGATTTAAAAGATGAAAGCAAACTGTTTAGGCAAAAACGTTTGAAATAGCAAGAAAAGATTGAATCTCCTAATTTTTGATGTGTTCCTTGATGGATCAAGGTAGGAGAACATCCCTCTTGAAGCAATTTCAACCTAGAACGAAAACAACTAAATCAGTAACCCTAAATAGTAAGAAATAAACTAGATCAAACTAGAACGATAGATTAAATATAGAGAAGAGAAGATAACGTCCTAAGAAGCCTTGGAAACAATAAGAATCCACAACTCCCTTCAAAGGCTCTAATTTCCCCTCCAAGAAAGAGATCTTGGCAAGAAAAAGCTTGAAGATGATTCCCACAACCTGAAAGATTGTTAAAACAATTTCTAAAAAAAAACTCAAGAGCAATTCTTGAAGAAAAAACTCAAAGAGAATTATTATTAACTCAAAATAATCAAAATCAAGTGCTTTGTTTACAATTTCAAGGCCTATATATAGGCAAGCTAAATAAATCTAAATAAAACTCTTAATTAAACTAGAACTCTAACTAATCTAAATAATAAACTTTCTCGTTGACATAAAACTCCTAAAAACTTAAACTAGTTAATAATTATTTAAAAATTCGGAATAAAAAATAACAATAAAATAATAAGAGCTGATAATACAATATTGAGCTCATATTTAATAAAAATTAAACCTAAAACCCGAACCCAATATGATTTAAACTCAAATTAAAAGCCGGAAACTAGTAATTCCCGTCATAATCACGTCCAGAAATTCTGCTTGCGCAGTCTTTATTAAAATGATCATAACTTGAGCTCCCGAACTTGAAATCAAGTGATTAAAAGTGCGTTTCGAAGATAAGAGATAAATCTTCAAAATATGCAGACATATCAACCCATAAATTCCTGGATCCCAACCAAAAATTCATCGCAAGCCTACTGATTTCCCCAACTTGAAAATTGGCAGCTTCAGTTTCTTGGACCAAGATTTCCAAGATTTGAAATCTTGATTTTCTTGATTCTTGAAATTGTTTGGAATGAAAAAATTGGACCAATATTCGGTTTCTTTATTTTCTTGAAAACAAGCAAGTTAATATTGATTTTCTTTTTCAACCATACGCGCATTTAGGGCCTGGGTAATGAAGTCTTGGATGGTCCTGTTCAATCTTGCTCGAATTTGCTTGGTCTTCGACCTCGTTATTGGGTCTTAGAAACTTTGATCCCATCACATTTATAAGCTTGAATTTGGGCCTTGCGACTTGTATCACTCAAGGCCCAATAACGAGGTCGAAGGCCAAGCAAAATTGAACGGGACAATCCAAGACTTCGTTACCAGGGCTCTAGATGCACACACGGCCGAAAAACAAAATCAAGATTCATTTTCTTGTTTTCAAGAAAATTAAGAAACCAAATCTTGGTCCAATTTTTTCATTCCAAACAATTTCAAGAATCAAGAAAATCAAGATTTAAAATCTTGGAAATCTTGGTCCAAGAAACCAAAGCTGCCAATTTTCAAGTTGGGGAAATCAGCAGACTTGCAACGACTTTTTGTACGGGATATAGGAATTTATGGGTTGAGATGTCTGCATGGATTTCAAAGATCTATCTCTTATCTCCGAAACAAACTTTGAATCACTTGATTTCAAGTTCGGAAACTCAAGTTATGATCGTTATAATAAAACTGTGCGGGCAGAATTTTCTGGACGTGATTATGACGGGAATTACGAGTTTCGAGCTTTTAATTCGAGTTTAAATCATATTGGGTTCGGGTTTTAGGTTTAATTTTTATTATATATGAGCCCAATATTGTATTATCAGCTCTTATTATTTTATTATTATTTTTATTCCGAATTTTGAATAATTATTAAGTATTTTAAGTTTTTAGGAGTTTTACGTCAACAAGAAAGTTTAGTTTAAAACTAATTCTTGTTTAGATTAGTTAGAGTTCTAGTTTAATTAAGAGTTTTATTTAGATTTATTTAGCTTGCCTATATATAGGCCTTGGAATTGTAAACAAAGAACACTTGATTTTGATTATTTTGAGTTAATAATAATTCTCTTTGAGTTTTTCATCAAGAATTGCTTTTGAGTTTTTTTTAGAAGTTGTTTTAACAATCTTTCAGGTTGTGCGAATCATCTTCAACCTTTTTTTTGCCAAGATCTCTTTCTTGGAGGGAAAATTAGAGCCATTGAAGGGAGTTGTGGATTCTTATTGTTTCCAAGGCTTCTTATGACGTTATCTTCTCTTTTCTATCTTTAATCTATCGTTCTAGTTTGATCTAGTTTATTTCTTGCTATTTAGGGATACTGATTTAGTTGTTTTCATTCCAGGTTGAAATTGCTTCAAGAGGGACGTTCTCCTACCTTGATCCATCAAGGAACACATCAAAAAATAGGATATCCAATCTTTTCTTGCTGTTTCAATCATTCTTGCCTAAACAGTTTGCTTTTATCTTTTAAATCACTTCTAACGAATCTGTTTGTGTTTTTATTTTTCAGATCTGGTTGGGACGTTTTCTTGAGGTCCAAGGATGGTTTTTTTCATCCAAGAAACCCTAATTTCGTTCTCTATTGGATTCATTCCCAACCATTCATCTTTATTTCGTTTTAATTTCGTTTGATTATTCTTCTTGTCAATTAATCTGTCTTTCTTTGTTTTTGTTTTAGATCACATTTGTCTAGAGCTTTAGGGTAGATCCGCGACTTGAAAACTTTACAATCTTCTTCTGCCCGCGTCTCGTATCATAAAAGTTTGACAGATTTTAAAGTTCGGCCAAGATCCAAGAGAGAAACAATTCTAACGAAAATAAGTTTTTAATTCAAAGACCAAAAGTTTTTTACACAATGATAAACTGTTTAGACTAAATGATTTGATATCTCGAGCATTGAATGTTTGGAAAATTGCTTGAAGGAATGGATCGTCTTGAATACTTTATGGAATCAAAGTTATAAAAGTACTCGTAAAAGTTTGGCAAGTTCGAAATCTCGACCAAGAACCAAGAGAGAAACAATTGTCACGTAAATAAGTTTTTAATTTAAAGACAAAGTTGTTTACAAAATGACAAACTATCTAGACCAAAAGATGTGATTTCCTAGCATTGAATGTTCGAAAAATTGCTCGAAGGATTGGATCGTCTTGAATACTCTAAGGAACTGAAGTTGTAAAAGAACTTGTAAAAGTTTGACAAGTTCGAAAGTTTGGCCATGAACCAAGAGAGAAAAAATTCTCATGTAAATAAGTATTTAATTCAAAGACCAAAAGTTGTTCACAAAATGACAAACTATTTAGAACAAATGATGCGATTTTCAGAGAATGGAATGTTCAGAAAATTTCTCAAAGGAATGGATCATCTTGAATACTTTTACGAAACAAAGTTATAAAAAACTAGTAAAAGTTTTACAAGTTTGGATGTTTGGCCAAGAACCAAGAGAGAATCAATTTTCACGTAAATAAGTTTTTAGTTCAAAGACCTAAAGTTGTATACAAAATGACAAACTATTTAGACTAAATGATGTAATTTCCTGAGCATGAAATGTTCAGGAATGAATTGCCTTGACTACTTTAAGGAACAAACGTTAAAAAACAACTCGTAAAAGTTTGACAAATTCGAAAGTTCGACCAAGAACCAAGACAGAAACAATTCTCACGAAAATAAGTTTTTAATTCAAAGACAAAAAGTTGTTTACAAAATGACAAACTATTTAGATCAAATGATACGATTTCTCGACCATGGAATGTTCAAAAAATTGCTCGAAGGAATTGATCATCTTGAAACCTTTTAGGAACCGAAGTTATTCTTACGCATGAAATGTTTTGAAAATTACTCGAAGGAATGGATCTTCTTGAATACTATAAGGAACCAAAGTTATAAAATAACTTGTAAAGGTTTGAAAAGATCGAAAGTTTGGCCAAGAACCAAGAGAGAAAGAATTCTCACGAAAATCAGTTTTTAATTAAAAGACCAAAAGTTGTTTATAAAATGACAAACTATGTAGACCAAAAGATGTGATTTCCCGAGTAGTTAATGTTTGGGAAATTGCTCGAAGGAATGTATTGTCTTGAATACTTTAAGGAACCAAAGTTATAAAAAAAACTTGTAAAAGTTTGAAAAAATTGGAAGTTTGGCCAAGATCCAAGAGAGAAACAATTCTCACATAAAACAAATGTTTTCGACAAAATGATAGCCTTTTTAGACCTAATGATGCGATTTCTTGAGCATGGAATGTTCGAAAAATTACTCGAAGGAATGGATCGTCTTGAATACTTTTAGGAAAAAAAATTATAAAAAACTTGTATAAGTTTGACATGTTCGAAAGTTAGGCCAAGAATCAATAGAGAAACAATTCTCACGTAAATAAGTTTTAAATTCAAAGACCTAAAGTTGTGTACAAAATGACAAACTATTTAGACCAAATGATGTGATTTACTAAGCATGGAATGTTCAGAAAATTGGTAAAAGGAATGGATCGCCTTGAATACTTTAAGGAACAAAAGTTTAAAAACAACTCGTAAAAGTTTGACAAGTTTGGAAGTTCGGCCAAGAACAAAGAGAGAAATAATTGTCACGAAAATAAGTCTTTAATTCAAAGATAAAAAGTTGTTTACAAAATGAAAAACTATTTACACCAAAAGATGTGATCTCCCGAGCATTGAATGTTTGGAAAATTGCTCGAAGGAATGGATCATCTTGAATACTTTAAGAAACAAAAGTTATGAAAGAACTCGAAAAAGTTTGACAAGTTCGGCCAATAACCAAGAGAGAAACGATTCTCACGTAAATAAGTTTTTAATTCAAAGACCAAAAGTTGTTTACAAAATGACAAACTATTTAGACCAAATGATGCAATTTCCCAAGCATTGAATGTTTGGAAAATTGCTCGAAGGAATTGATCATCTTGAATACTATAAGGAACAAATGTTATAAAAGAACTTGTAAATGTTTGAAAAGTTCGGAAGTTCAGCCAAGATCCAACAGAGAAACAATTTTCAAGTAAATAATTTTTTAATTCAAAGGCCAAATGTTTTTACAAAATGACAACCTTTTGTAAACCGAATGATACGATTTCTTGAGCATGGAATGCTCAAAAAATGTTTTGAAGGAATGGATCGTCTTGAGTACCTTTAGGAAACAAAGTTATAAAAAACTCTTAAAAGTTTGACATGTTCGGAAGTTTGGTGAAGAACCAATAGAGAAACATTTCTCAGGTAAATAAGTTTTTATTTCAAAGAGCAAAAGTTGTTTATAAAATGACAAACTATTTGGACCAAATGATGCGATTTCCCAAGCATGGAATGTTCAAAAAATTGCTTGAAGGAATGGATTGTCTTGAATACTTTAAGGAATCGAAGTTATAAAATAACTCGTAAAAGTTTGACAACTTTGAAAGTTCGACCAAGAACCAAGAGAGAAACATTCTCACCTAAGGAAGTTTTTAATTCAAAGACCCAAAGTTGTTTACAAAATGACAAACTATTTGGACCAGATGATGCGATTTCCCGAGCCAGGAATGTTCAAAAAATTGCTCGAAGGAATCGATCATCTTGAATACTTTAAGGAACCGATGTTATAAAAGAACTCGTAAAAGTTTGAAAATTTCAGAAGTTCGTCCATGAACCAAGAGAGAAATAATTCTCACGTAAATAAGTTTTTAATTCAAAGACCAAAAGTTGTTTACAAAATGACAAACTATTTAGACCAAATGATGCAATTTCCTGAGCATGAAATCTTCAGAAAATTGCTTGAAGGAATGAATCGTCTTGAATACTTTAAGGAACAGAAGTTATAAAAGAACTCGTAAATGTTTGACAAGTTTGAGTGTTCGTCCAAGAATCAAAAGATAATGGATCTTCTTGAATACTCTAAGGAACCAAAGTTATCAAAGAACTCGTAAAAGTATGAGAAGTTCAGAAGTTCGTCCGAGAACCAAGAGAGAAACAATTCTCACGTATATAAGTTTTTATTTCAAAGACCAAAAGTTGCTTACAAAATGACAAACTATTTGGAACAAATCATGAGATTTCCCGAGCATGGAATGCTTAGAAAATTTCTCGAAGGAATGGATTGTCTTGAATACTTTAAGGAAACTAAGTTATCTAAGAACTCGTAAAAGTTTGACTAGTTTGGAAGTTCGTCCAAGAACCAAGAGAGAAGCAATTCTCATGTAAATCAGTTCTTAATTCAAAGAGCAAAAGTTGTTTACAAACTGACAAACTATTTGGACGAAATGATGCAATTTCCAGAGCATTAAATGTTCGAAAAGTGGTTGAAAGAATGAATAGACTTGAATACTTTAAGGAACCAAAGTTATAAAAGAACTTGTAAAAGTTTGACAAGTTTGAAAGTTTGTCGAAGAACCAAGAGAGAAATAATTCTCACATAAATATGTTTTTAATTCGATGACCAAATGTTGTTTACAAAATGACAAACTATGTAGACCAAAAGATGTGATTTCCCGAGTAGTTAATGTTTGGGAAATTGCTCGAAGGAATGTATTGTCTTAAATACTTTAAGGAACCAAAGTTATAAAAAAAACTTGTAAAAGTTTGAAAAATTCGGAAGTTTGGCCAAGATCCAAGAGAGAAACAATTCTCACATAAAACAAATGTTTTCGACAAAATGATAGCCTTTTTATACCTAATGATGCGATTTCTTGAGCATGGAATGTTCGAAAAATTACTCGAAGGAATGGATCGTCTTGAATACTTTTAGGAAAAAAAGTTATAAAAAATTCGTATAAGTTTGACATGTTCGAAAGTTCTGCCAAGAACCAATAGAGAAACAATTCTCACGTAAATAAGTTTTTAATTCAAAGACCTAAAGTTGTGTACAAAATGACAAACTATTTAGACCAAATGATGTGATTTATTGAGCATGGAATGTTCAGAAAATTGGTAGAAGGAATGGATCGCCTTGAATACTTTAAGGAACAAAAGTTTAAAAACAACTCGTAAAAGTTTGACAAGTTCGGAAGTTTGGCCAAGAACAAAGAGAGAAATAATTGTCACGAAAATAAGTTTTTAATTCAAAGATAAAAAGTTGTTTACAAAATGAAAAACTATTTACACCAAAAGATGTGATCTCCCGAGCATTGAATGTTTGGAAAATTGCTCGAAGGAATGGATCATCTTGAATACTTTAAGAAACAAAAGTTATGGAAGAATTCGTAAAAGTTTGACAAGTTCGGCCAATAACCAAGAGAGAAATGATTCTCACGTAAATAAGTTTCAAAGACCAAAAGTTGTTTACAAAATGACAAACTATTTAGACCAAATGATGCAATTTCCCAAGCATTGAATGTTCGAAAAATTGCTCGAAGGAATTGATCATCTTGAATACTGTAAGGAACAAATGTTATAAAAGAACTTGTAAATGTTTGAAAAGTTTGGAAGTTCAGCCAAGATCCAACAGAGAAACAATTTTCAAGTAAAAAGTTTTTAATTCAAAGGCCAAATGTTTTTTACAAAATGAAAACCTTTTTAGACCGAATGATGCGATTTCTTGAGCATGGAATGTTCGAAAAAAATTTTGAAGGAATGGATCGTCTTGAATACCTTTAGGAAACAAAGTTATAAAAAACTCTTAAAAGTTTGACATGTTCGGAAGTTTGGTGAAGAACCAATAGAGAAACATTTCTCAGGTAAATAAGTTTTTATTTCAAAGAGCAAAAGTTGTTTATAAAATGACAAACTATTTGGACCAAATGATGCGATTTCCCAAGCATGGAATGTTCAAAAAATTGTTTGACGGAATGGATTGTCTTGAATACTTTAAGGAACCGAAGTTATAAAATAACTCGTAAAAGTTTGACAACTTCGTAAGTTCGGCCAAGAACCAAGAGAGAAACAATTCTCACCTAAGGAAGTTTTTAATTCAAAGACCCAAAGTTGTTTACAAAATGACAAACTATTTGGACCAGATGATGCGATTTCCCGAGCCAGGAATGTTCAAAAAATTGCTCGAAGGAATCGATCATCTTGAATACTTTAAGGAACCGATGTTATAAAAGAACTCGTAACAGTTTAAAAATTTCGGAAGTTCGTCCAAGAACCAAGAGAGAAATAATTCTCACGTAAATAAGTTTTTAATTCAAAGACCAAAAGTTGTTTACAAAATGACAAACTATTTGGACAAATGATGCAATTTCCTGAGCATGAAATCTTCAGAAAATTGCTTGAAGGAATGGATCGTCTTGAATACTTTAAGGAGCAGAAGTTATAAAAGAACTCGTAAATGTTTGGCAAGTTTGAGTGTTCGTCCAAGAATCGAAAGAGAAACAATTCTCACGTCAATAAGTCTTTAATTCAAACACCAAAAGTTATTTACAAAATGACAAACTATTTGGAGCAAATGATGCGTTTTTTCGAGCATGGAATGTTCAAAAAATTGCTCGAAAGAATGGATCTTCTTGAATACTCTAAGGAACCAAAGTTATCAAAGAACTCGTAAAAGTATGAGAAGTTCAGAAGTTCGTCCGAGAACCAAGAGAGAAACAATTCTCACGTATATAAGTTTTTTATTTTAAAGACCAAAAGTTGCTTACAAAATGACAAACTATTTGGAACAAATCATGAGATTTCCCGAGCATGGAATGCTTAGAAAATTTCTCGAAGGAATGGATTGTCTTGAATACTTTAAGGAAACTAAGTTATCTAAGAACTCGTAAAAGTTTGACTAGTTCGGAAGTTCGTCCAAGAACCAAGAGAGAAGTAATTCTCATGTAAATCAGTTTTTAATTCAAAGAGCAAACTGACAAACTATTTGGACGAAATGATGCAATTTCCAGAGCATTAAATGTTCGAAAAGTGGTCGAAAGAATGAATAAACTTGAATACTTTAAGGAACCAAAGTTATAAAAGAACTTGTAAAAGTTTGGCAAGTTTGAAAGTTTGTCGAAGAACCAAGAGAGAAATAATTCTCACGTAAATATGTTTTTAATTCGATGACCAAATGTTGTTTACAAAATGAAGAACTATTTGGACCAAATGATGCGATTTTTCGAGAATGGAATGTTCAAAAAATTGGTCGAAGGAATAGATCATCTTGGATACTGTATGGAATCGAAGTTATTGAAGAACTCGTAAAAGTTTGACAAGTTCGAAAGTTTTCCCAAGAACAAAGAGAGAAACAAGTCTCATGTAAATAAGTTTTTAATTCAAAGACTGAAAGTTGTTTAGAAAATGACAAACTATTTGGAACAAATACTGCGATTTCCCGAGCATGGAATGTTCAAAAAATTTCTCGAAGGAATGTATTGTCTTGAATACTTTAAGGAACCAAAGTTATCAAAGAACTCATAAAATTTTGACTAGTTCTGATGTTCGTCCAACATAACGGTTCGAACTAGGGACTTCAAGGATAGCTAATGAGCTTCCTACCATAATGCCATGGTACCTGATACGAGTCGCAAGGCCCAAATTCAAGCTTATGAATGTGATGGGATCAAAGTTTCTCAAGGACCAATAATGAGGTTGAAGGCCAAGTAAATTCGAGCAAGATTGAACAAGACCATCTTAGACTTCGTTACCAAGGCCTTAAATGTGCACACGGCCCAAAAAGAAAATCAAGATTCACTTTCTTGTTTTCAAGAAAATCAAGAAAATGAATTTTTTTCCAATTTTGTCATTCCAAACAATTTCAAGAATCAAGCAAATCAAGATTTAAAATCTTGGAAATCTTGGTCCAAGAAACCGAAGCTGCCAATTTTCAAGTTGGGGAATCAGTAGGCTTGTGACAACTTTTTGGTTGGGATCCAGGAATTTATAGGTTGAGATGTCTACATGGATTTCGAAGATCTATCTCTTTTCTTCGAAACACACTTCAACTCACTCGATTTGAAGTTCGGGAGCTCAAGTTATGATCATTTTAATAAAGACTGCGCAAGTAGAATTTTTGGACGTGATTATGATGGGAATTACGAGTTTCGAGCTTTTAATTCGTGTTTAAATCATATTGGATTCGGGTTTTAGGTTTAATTTTTATTATATATGAGCCTAATATTGTATTATCAGCTCTTATTATTTTATTGTTATTTTTTATTCCGAATTTTTAAGTAATTATTAAGTAGTTTAAGTTTTTAGGAGTTTTATGTCAACAAGAAAATTTCTTGTTTAGATTAGTTAGAGTTCTAATTTAATTAAGAGTTTTATTTAAATTTATTTAGCTTGCCTATATATAGGCCTTTGAATTCTAAACAAAGAACACTTGATTTTGATTATTTTGAGTTAATAATAATTCTCTTTGAGTTTTTCTTCAAGAATTGCTCTTTAGTTTTTTTTTAGAAGTTGTTTTAACAATCTTTTAGGTTCAAGTTTTTTCTTGCTAGGATCTCTTTCTTGGAGGGGAAATTAGAGCCATTGAAGGGAGTTGTGGATTCTTATTGTTTCCAAGGCTTCTTAGGACGTTATCTTCTCTTTTCTATCTTTAATTTATTGTTCTTGTTTGATCTAGTTTATTTCTTGTTGTTTTGGGTTGTTGAGTTAGTTATTTTCGTTCTAGGTTGAAATTGTTTCAAAAGGAACCTTCCTTCCTCCGTGCAACACAATTCTTTGGTGTTTAGCTGATTTTGGACTCATAGTGCTATTAGGATTACTTTGTTAGTTTGATTCTAATACATCCTGATTGATTGATATAAATACTTCTAAAGGACTCACAAGATTAATTCTTACCTCATTGATAATTTAATTTTTCTTTTTGAGCGCATAACAGTGAGGTTTGTTTAATTTTTTCTTTTTTGAGTGCTGTGTTTTTTTCCAGATTTGTCACAATATCTCATAGTAGAAAAGAGAGTGATGCCCAGAATGACAAACCGCTAGTTAACATCGAAAATCTTACTGGTGTCGCAACAAAGTTAGATCTCCACGACATCATTTATAAGTTCAAAACCATGTTCAATCAGTTGAAACAAAGTCTAGACCATCAAGCAGAAGAACAAAGACAATGGGATGTTGTATTTCAAACAATGAGCAATACCTTAAATCAGTTGCGAATTGAGCAAAGGACTCAACATTTGAGTGCTAATGATGATGATGGGGTTGAACAACCTCGTGCTCATAGACATCAAGCTAGACGTGTCCCTCGTGTGGATGAAGATCTTTTGGTTCCCAATAATCGCGGATAACCTTCGTTGGCAAGCCGAAGTTCACAATTCCTCAATTTCGTGGAAAGAATGATCCTAAAGCATACTGTGAGTGAGAATAAAAAATAGAGCTTATGTTTCATTACTATAAATGCCCAGAAGATGAAAAAATTTCATTGGCGACCCTTAAGTTTTCAAACTATACGTTGAGTTGGTGGACTCAACTTGGTATAAGTCACCAACGAAATTATGAGAGAGAAATTACCACATGGGATGAGTTGAAACAAGTTATGCAAAAACGCTTTATCCCAACACAATATTATAGGGAGGTCAATACTAGACTTCGACGATTTGGTCAAGGAAGTATATCAGTTGATGAGCACTTCACGAAGAGATGACCAAAAGAAAGGAGGATTCCAAGTGACCTAGCACATTTTGAGCAATGTTATTACTGTAGTTCAAAAGATCATGAGAGTTTTCGATGTCCAATCCAATATCCAACTAGAGAAGAAAGTAAGTATGACTTTGTGCCTTTTGTTAACTCTTACTCTAGTGAAAAAAAGATTTGTTGTGATGGTGAACTTTGTGAACCGGAAAAGGATGATAATGAGAAATTTTCCCTTGAGTCTATAGATGAAGTAGAAACGTCATGTTCTCCTACTGAGGTGCCTTGTACTAAATTCAATATTCAAAATACTTGTGAGGAGGATATGGGAAGTGAGGAAAAATATGTGAAAAGGCTGAGAAAAAAGAGATCTTGAGTGATAAAAGTCTACTTGATGGTCCAAATTTGGTGAGTGAAAATCCATATGAGGTAAAATTGGAGAGTTCTCAAGGGGAAATAGAAAATGAAAAATAAGAAGATACTCATACAAAAGTGAGGAATGATTATGTTTTAACTAACCATAACTCGAATTTGTTTAGTGGTGTTTCCTTGTTAAGGATTTTAAAGATCCATTGGCGGACTTCCAATTACATTACTCTACCATCAATCGACAGTTTTACTTGTGGGAGAGAGCTAAAGATTCGAGGACGAATCTTCTTTAGGAAGTGGGGAATGATACGAGTCACAAGGCCTAAATTCAAGCTTATGAATGTAATGGGATCAAAGTTTCTCAAGGCCTAATAATAAGGTCGAAGGCCAAGCAAATTCGAGCAAGATTGAACAGGACCATCCAAGACTTCATTACCAAGACCCTAAATGCGCACACGGCCGAAAAAGAAAATCAATGTTCACTTTCTTGTTTTCAAGAAAATCAAGAAATTGAATCTTGGTCCAATTTTTTCATTCCAAACAATTTCAAGAATCAAAAAAATCAAGATTTCAAATCTTGGAAATCTTGGTCCAAGAAACCGAAGCAGCCAATTTTCAAGTTGGGGAAATCAGTAGGCTTGCGACGACTTTTTGGTTGGGATCCAGGAATTTATGGGTTGAGATGTATGCATGGATTTCAAAGATCTATCTCTTTTCTTCGAAACGCACTTTGAATCACTTGATTTCAAGTTTGGGAACTCAAGTTATGATCATTTTAATAAAGAGTACACAAGTAGAATTTCTGGACGTGATTATGACGGGAATTACGAGTTTCGGGCTTTTAATTCGAGTTTAAATTATATTGGATTCAAGTTTTAGGTTTAATTTTTATTATATATGAGTCCAATATTGTATTATCAACTCTTATTATTTTATTGTTATTTTTTATTCCGAATTTTTAAATAATTATTAAGTAGTTTAAGTTTTTAGGAGTTTTATGTCAACAAGAAAGTTTCTTGTTTAGACTAGTTAGAGTTCTAGTTTAATTAAGAGTTCTATTTATATTTATTTAGCTTGCCTATACATAAGCCTTGGAATTGTAAACAAAACACTTGATTTTGATTACTTTGAGTTAATAATAATTCTTTTTGAGTTTTTCTTCAAGAATTGCTCTTGAGTTTTTTTTAGAAGTTATTTTAACAATATTTTAGGTTGTGGGAATCATCTTCAAGCTTTTTCTTGCCAAGATCTCTTTCTTGGAGGGGAAATTAGAGTCATTGAAGGGAGTTGTGGATTCTTATTGTTTCCAAGGCTTCTTAGGATATTATCTTCTCTTTTCTATCTTTAATTTATTTTTCATGTTTGATCTAGTTTATTTCTTGCTGTTTTGGGTTGTTGATTTAGTTGTTTTTGTTCTAGGTTGAAATTGCTTCAAGAGGGACGTTCTCCTACCTTGATTCATCAAGAAATACGTCAAAAATTAGGAGATCCAATATTTTCTTGTTGTTTCAATCATTCTTGCCTAAATAGTTTGCTTTTATTTTTTAAATCACTTCTAACGAATCTATTTGTGTTTTTATTTTCCAGATCTGGTTGAGAAGTTTTATTGAGGTCCAAGGATGGTTTCTTTCATCCAAGAAACCCTAATTTTGTTCTCTGTTGGATCCGTTACCAACCATTCATCTTTCTTTCGTTTTAATTTCGTTTGATTATTCTTCTTGTCAATTAATCTGTCTTTCTTTGTTTTCATTTCAGATTACATTTGTCTAGAGCTTTAGGGTAGATCCGTGACTTGACAACTTTACGATCCTCTTCCGCCCGCTTTCGTATCAGTACCTCCTTGTGTTCTAATTACGTGAATATTTTTAAGACACAAGAGTTGGTAGTCTCACCCTCTTAACTAAATTAAATTAATTAAAGAAAATGGGATGTGCTAGTTTTACAAAAATTAAGAGAACATTCATTTTTCACTAGATTTGAACGAATAAGCGAATGATTTAACAGTACATTTGAAACACAAATATTTAATTAGCTTATTTTGGTGGTTAAAGTAGCCTTTAGAATTCGACCATAATTTCTAAGCTAAATTTTGGAGGTTAAATTTAGTGGTATCAAAGCTCGAGTTCAAAACTCAATGTAGTTTTTACTTAAGTTAGCATGTATATTTTAAATAGGTATTTTAAAAACCATGGCAGAATAAATTTTATAAAGTTTGTTCTTTTCCAAAAAAATATTAAATTTGAGACTCCAATGTCGTTTCCAACTTAGTTACTAATACTTCTGAAAATTATAGACAAATTGTAGATTGAAATTGTAGCTATACATTAGACTGAAAACACTCAAGAAATAACTAATAACTTTATCATTGAATTGTAGATGAGCATAAAACTTTAGACTCGAAAAAATTATATGAATACTAGAGGTATGTGAACTCGAGAAGCGCAACGTCTAGCAGCTCAAGCTGAGTCATCTACTTCTTAAGGGCATATGCTTGATCTTGAGACGAGTGACACCATGGATGTGCCTATGGTTGAAGGTGAAAATTAAGAGACTGGGATGAAGTAGTGTCCCAAGCAATGTTGGGAGTTTTAGAAAGGGTTTTCTAGGCTATTGTTAATAAGAAACAGATAATGGAAGGGAGTAAGTGTTTGGGGCACGTGAAAAAGGAAAATAATAAAGTACAAAATAAGCTCGAATCTGCGATCTTTGAAGCATGCTAGAAAGGGCAATCCTCAACAGAATGTTGCAGTTGTGGGTATTGAAAGTTTTATTGGATCAACAAAAATTCTGGTTTGTAGGTATTGTAATAAATGACATTTGAACAAGTGTTGGAAAAGGTCAGGTGCATGTTTAAGATATGGGTCTACTAAGCATCGTGTTAAGAATTGTCCACGTCATCCTCCTAATCTGATGCGAGCTCCAACTCAGACTTATAATCGTAAAGCTAGACAACTACCCCCGAGGGGTACGGTCATTATTGAGGCTGGACAACCATCACTGATTTATGTATCTAGGTATTAAGAGGTTCGATACACATCTGACGTCATTGCATGTAACTTTACGACCCATTCTAATTTGTACCTTGCATTGACTGAGATCGGTTTTACTCAATTATTTGTTGTTACTAGTGTTTCAGTTAAACTGGGAATTTGGGGTAGATGAAACTATTAGTGAAGTTACTATAGTTAGTCATTTGGGATAGTTTATGGTAATGAATAGGATCTTCATGAGAAGTCCGTTGGAGGTTTAAGGAGAAGTATTGTCTTGAACTACATTGGAATCAGAGTTGGGCAGTGAAAGTGTGACGATTGGTTTGAAAAGAGGGATAACGAATTTTACAGCTAAGTGAATGGCTTGTCAGTAGGGAAATTTCGAGGATAATTTTTTTTTTAGAAGGGGAGAGTTGTCACATCATAAAAATTGGGTAAGTAGAATCGGGTTTGTGAATTGAGAGTGGTCATGCCATAATTTTTTAAGGTTATCTTTGTGCATTTGTTAAATAAGTGAGTTATTGGCCTGATGGTTAAAAGTTAGTGAATTCATCCTTGAAACCAAAGTTTGAATCCCTTCCTTCAGATCATTTTTATTTTGTGCAATTTTGCTTCAAACCCTAGTAAGTGTAACCACTGTTTTAAAAATTAATGTTATAAGAATTTCAAAAAGATTGAGTTCTAGCCTAGTGGTTAAGAGCAAATGTAGCTACTCTTGAGTCCCAAGTTCAAGTTCTCTTGGATATCTTGGGGCCTAAGATGGCGTCACTTTGAAGAATTTTCTTTTGATAATATTTCAAAAAATGAATTTTTTGTAGACTTCTTTTGTGAAAGTTATCTTAAAAAGTTTTTGTAAAAAGAGAAAGAAAAAACTTCTAAACATAATGATTTCGAAAGTGTTCTCATGTCATGTTCATTTGTTAATTTCTTTAAAGATGTGGTTCTTTTTTGTGCTTAAGCATTTTCTTACATCCATATTCAAATATTATAACTTTTCCCAGAATGTCCATGTTCAATTTTGTTAAAATTGAACGGCGAAAATGAAGAAATATTGCAAAGAAAACAAAAAAAAAGAAAGAACACATGGATTTAACGTGGAAACTCTTTCGGAAAAAAATATGGGTAGAGGAGAAAAAAATTCACTAATATCGAAAATTGAATGATTATAAGAGGAGACGACTACGTCTATTTATAGATTGAAAAAACTTATTCTAATAAATCTCTAATAGAAGTAACTTAATAAAGTCGAAACATCTTATTCTAAACAAAAACAAATAGTAGAAGTATATTTCTATACGGATTCCACTTGTGCAGTCTGGACTGTACCGCAGGGGCTGGGGCCCTCGCACCCTCGATTGCGACCCCGATCCAGTACTATGCTTAATGGGGATCTGTGGTGAGCTGCGGCCTTCGCCCATAAAAATCCCCTTATTTTGCCACTTGTATTTTATTTCTTTAACAAAAATTTGGGTCACACAACTCTAACAAATTTTCATGGCATATGGATGTCCTTAATCCGAGTCACCTAGATAACCTAAGGGTCATTTTGATACTCATTCATAGGTAAGTCAACCAAATTCTATGTACAAAATCTTTTTAAAGTCTCATAAAATTTCCTCTAAAAAAGCATTTGTTTGTCTCATGAAATTCATATACATATTTATACAGTCACACAATTTGAATCTATGTCAAATGAGCATTTGACAAAATATTTAATCATTGTGCCATACAAATCAAGAAAAATTAAGATCATACTTAAACAATACATAGTAGTACATTAGATTAAGAAGCACAAGTATAGCCTTTAATGCATTGTGAATATTCAGTCTCAATGATCAAGATAAAATTAGACACATCGCTTTGATTTATGAACTTTTATAGTTACTTATGCTTGTTGGGTCGAGTGGTGAGAAACTCGATACTCTTTCACTCATATTTTGATTTCGAATTTTATGGATGGAGAAATAGTATTGGGAGAACTTTGTCCTACGTTTCGAGGTCTAATTCAACTCGAATCTAAACTTAGTCAAAACCCAATGTGATATAAATACGGGAGAATCTCATAAACAAAAAGATATATATTATGGTTAACTTAGCTCAAAATAACAACCATATCATAATTGATTAGTATGATTATCGGAAGCCATCAAGTCACTTCCAACATGTAGGAAATATCCTAACTTCATTTTGGTTGATTATGTACTTGATGGTAATGAAAAAATCATTGATGAAATATTGAGCTCGTTCATAAAGAGTGTGCTTAATAAAATGATATGTATTCATTATAAAGACCAGTGTTTTCATTGTTCAAATATATAAAGAATTCTTCCATTAAAACCATTTTCACTGTCTGATCGAAATGGTTGGTTACCGAATTAAAACCAAAAAACCATCTTACTTTCTTAACCTAATTTTATTTTTCTTATTTCTTTCTCTGGATTTTTCCTAAACAGTCATCATTTGATCAATACTTTGAAACTTGCAGTTCAGTAAAGTTATGCGTATGTCTTAACAAAACTTACACATAAACTTCATATATGATTCTCTGATTAACAAAAAAAAAACAACACTGTACATAAAATATAAGGAAACTTTTTGTATATAATATAAATATATGGAAACTTTTTGTATATAATATTAATATGGATAATTTTTAGGTTTTATCTGATTTAACAAAAGCAAACTTCGTAGTCTAAAAACCAGCTAAAAGGTAGGAGAACCTCACTAAAGCCCTAAGCTACATATGATTCTCTTCTGCTATATTTACATTTGGAAAACAAGAAGCTTAAATTTGCTGCAAAAATGCTTAGACACATGACATGATCCCTTAATCCCAAGTTTGCAGCAAATACTTGTTAGTCACGCCAGCAAAGGAGCATAACCACACATCTTCTGATAATGTATAGCCTGCCTTTTTGTTGTCTGAGATACCCTCCTAGCTTTCTGAATGAAACCTTCTTCTTGGACTCTCCCATGGCTGCTGCACCACTAGAACTACTGCTTAAGCTGATCTTCATGTTGAGTTCTCTCCTTTGTTTTAATCTCTCTTTGATATCTTTTGGAGTGGCACAATAGATAGCAAAAAAGCTGAAAATTTTGTAGGAAATGAGAGGAAATGGTAAAGGCTTCTTATAGAGGGTGGGATGTGGTCCAGATTTCTGCACCTCACCTTCCCAATAAAAGAAAATAAAAATCAAATTCCTTTGTCTATCTATGGATGGGACACGTTATCATATGTAAAAGAATATTTAATGTGGGAATTACTAACCCTAGACAGTTGGTCGGCCATTGATGAAAGAACTTGGGAACTTTGAAGGGAAAAGGTTTGAAAGGTGAAGAGGATAGGAGAGCATGCATGTTTTCGTGAATGTGATTTGGTTTCATTCATTTTGATTTTATTTCGAGGTGTATTACTGTTTCATTGTCACGTCGTTTTGACTACACATTCCCATTATCATTATTTATCAAAGCTTCCCTTTTGCTCTCATTTCACATTTTAGTAAATCAATTATTTGCTATATTTACAAAAAAAAATATATTACATCTCAGATATTAATATAATGAAAGGGTAATTGAAATCTTAAGAAACTGCAAATAGCTAAGAAATGAAGAGTGTGACAGAAATTTGTATACTATATTATATAAAAAATGAATTAAAGCTCAAAACTCAAAGCATGAAAAGTTGAAACTCCAAACCCGACAACGTTAAATTAGATAAAATATATGAAAGTAAAAATAAATAAATAAAAACTAAAAATCCCACATGTTTTGTCTCGTGCTCCACACTAATATTACCGAAGATAATTTAATTAAAGTGTACAGGCTGCTTCAATGGTTTCGCTCATTCCAGTCGGAAGGGGGACTAATCTATTTGTGAAGATGCTAAGAATTGACCAAACATCTACCTAAATTCCTGGAACCCTTGGTCCCTTTGACATACAATTTGTTGCTTACAGCTAGCTATCTCCCTATCTGTATATCCCTTGTATTTCGATGTTACACTCACCTCGCATCGCATGCATTATTCACTAAATTTACTAAACATATGTTAAACTACATCTTTCATATATAATATAGTCAGCCATTGAATTTGCATTAATATTGACCATCCTTGGTGATATCTCAGTAAAGAAATATATATTTTTTCAATGAAAATTAGACCAACTAATTCCATTAAATTTGAATTCAATTCAATCTAACTTTATAATAAAAAATCAAGATTCTCTCAACTCCAAAATTAATTTAAAAAATATAATCCAAATCAATCTGAATTCAAAACAATTCAAATTTAAAATCATCTAAATTTAATTTAATGTTTTAATTATTTGTTAGAAAAAGATAATTTCAGTAAAAATAAAAATAAAATCTATAATCTAAATTATTAATTTTTTTAAATATTTTTTGGCATTCTCTATGTCGGTTTTGTGGTCCATGTTCGAAGTTTGTGGTTATCCCTCTTGACAGTGACGAAGCTAGAAAATTAATTTTTTGGGGGAAGTGAAATTAAATTCTATATTTTACGATAGTAAAAATGTAATTACACTATTTTAATAGTATATATTTTTTATAATTTTAAAAAAATTAAATCAAATTTTTATTATTTTTGAGAGTCAAAGTACAATTTTATCATTAATAATTTAAAATTTTATAAATTATCAAGGACTTAAATGAAATTTTTTTTCATTTTATGGGGGACCAAGACTCTTGTCAACCCCCTTGACTTCGCCACTGCCTCTTAACAATGTCATCTACAATATTCAAAATTACCTCTTTTTTTGTGAAACAAAATTACATTTCTTTAAAATGCAATGTACCTTATCACTGCACCTACATATATTGGTATATTAAATTGTTTTAATATTATTAACTTATATACCATTTTGAATTGTGATAAAAAGTTCATTACTTTTGCTGTGTATAAATAGCTTTTTTCTTATATTTGTTCTCCTATCATTATGTAAAAATTTAACTATCTTACCATTTAAGATCTATAATTATACTATTATTACTAGGTTAAATTGTTAATCTATTAACTCAAACAAACAAATCATAATACATTTGGGCTCAAAAGTTTTCAAAGTTTCTTTCTTACTATTAATTGCCAAAGCTTCATCTAGGTATTCATTTTTAAATTAAAACTATAATCTTCTATATTTATTTTTAACAATAATTATTATTTATTCTATTAATTATGATTAATGTTAAATAAATCTTAGCCAATTAATTTACTTTAGTTAATTAATTAATTATTAAATTCAACGTAAAGACTCGAACACAAAAATACAAAATGTTAACGTTGACGACTTGAAACTAAATTAATTTTAATTCAAAATAATTCTAACCCAAAATAATATTAACTCAAAATTAACTTGAAAATTTGAAAATAAAACAAAAAAAAAATTACCTAGCTCAAAATTACCATAATTAAACAAACATAACAAGTTGAATCCGCCCAAATTTTTAGCAATTTTACACACTTAAAAACAATAGCTATTTGAAAATTATTAAAGTATCAAAAAGCTGACAAAGCAATATAATGCAGTAGACAGTATGAACCTATCTAGCAACTTTTTAGTAGGAACCGGACATCCCTTAAGAATAGTAGGACAGTAGAGTAGTTGTTATTTAAGTGAAGGTAAGTAGTTACAGTTTTTTTTTCACCAAAAAACACAATAAATTATAAATGGCACATTATGTGAAAGAAATTTATGTAACAAATGTATTTATAAAAAATTATACAAAAAATAGGTTTTAGTTAAATTTATATTGTTTCATGCTCATATCTTGTTATGGGTGTTTTTTTTCTTCTAAATTTTATATAAAAATATACAGACATAGACACCCACATAGTAATATTTTTTATTTTATAAAAGGAATAAATTTTTAATAATTTCATGATTGAGTTAAAAATCAATTGATAAGTAATGTCAACTAAATCAAACATTTCGTAAAATTTCATTGTAATTTTTTAAGATTACTATTAACATTAAACTCTTAGTTAAAGACAGTTTGCAAGAATAACATTTTAAACAAAGAGACCAGGCATATAAACTTGTATAATTTGAGATTTTGTTCGCATCAAATTATAGTTTGAAATTTAGATAATTCTTTCTCTTAACTCTAATAAAATAATAAAAACATTAATTTTCTAGAATATGTATCATAGTTTTGAGAAACATAATATTGAAATATACATTGTTGAGTGATTTTGTCTCGTATTTCATTAATGAGAATATTAAAGTATTTATACATTCTATCATTGTTCACGACATGATTTTATTATTCATAATTTGACCTCACTATTCTTAGGATTGACATTCTGATCGGACTTTGAGCATGCCAGATACGTGTTCCATTTTGGGTCATCTACCAGATCTCGCAATCTCCCTCTTGGGTCATCTACCAGATCTCGCAATCTCCCTCCTGCTCCTTGGGTGTATACAAACTGAGACCGCGAGCTCCCTATGATTTGTGCGAGTTAATGTTGTGAGCTTCCCTCGTTGTCTTTTTGCTGTACGCCTCACACACATATGTCTAGTAGGACCTATCCAAGTCGCAAGTCGACGACCAGAAACCTATCTAAATATTAGGTTGATGAACATACATATATTGAAAACTTTTGATGATTGTTAAAAAGGAAAAGACGAGAAAACAAAAGGATTAAAAGTTAAAAGTCACAGGGAAAGTTCAGATTGCACTATACATGATAGTTTAAATGCTCTCTATGATATTTGATCCAAAAGAAAAATAATTGAAAATAAAAAAAGGTTGTCGACATATAAATAAGATAAGAAGGTTAGCCAGCTTTAACGTCACTACCGTGCGGCTTTTTTTGTGTGCACCGGCTCAACTCTCAAGTCTCTTTCATACAACATCTTTAATTAGGATGTTTTAAAATCTAAAATTTGGTAGAATAAATTTGAACCAATTATCCCAAAAATATCCACCAAACACACACCCCGCATGGTGAAAGGGAAAGTTGTCCTTAAATGGAGACACTGCAAATTTTAAAATTATCTCAAATGACACCATTACCAAACAATGGGACCATGTTTTTGTCTCCAGTTGTTGCTTGCTGCTTTTATTCAATATAAACACACTCATGTATTAAAATATTTCAAACATGTCCTGTACAAAGAGGACCGGTGGGCACGTGATTATCCCGTGAGAGACATTGCCTCTGCCTTACCTATTAAAGACAGCCAAGATTTTTGTTATATCATTGTTCTCGGTAACTAGGGAGGCTTCTTTGACTTTTTTTTTTTAAATTATGTTTTAGAGTAATTGATTTTGGTTTTGGGTTAATCCACGTTTATGTACCCTAAGATTGGATTATCGTATCTTTGTCTTGGTTTCTTCGAAGATTTCGTATTGCAAGACGTACGGTTCAACGTACTAAGTCGGAAATTTTTTTGGTTTAGGAGATTCGTATCTAGATTTAAACTTGTTTTGGAGAAACATTATTTTTTTAATCAAGCGACCATCCTAGCTATTAATGCTGAATACCTACAATTAGAGCAGCCCGACTTACTAAATACATTTAGAGGGGCAGTACACCTTGTATTGGATCGGGTTATTTGTCCAGACTCGAAGGTCTTTTCGAAATTTGAGAGAGTTTAAACAAAAATGTTGAACTCAAAATTAGGTTTGGGTAAAAAAATTAGACCCATTTAAAATATGAGTCAGGCTCGGGACTTGAACATTCAAGGCCCGAGCCCGACCGACCCGTTTTAAGTTTATAATATATTATATTATATTATATATATATATTATGTAAACACATAAAAAATAAACATATACTAAATATTACGGGTGAGTGTTCGATCAAATCGAATTAAAAAATTCGAATTGATCGAGTTGACGAATCCTATTTTATCATCCTAACCCGATTTGAAATTTTACCGAATCGAGTCGAATGAAATGGAATTCGAATCAAATCGAATTGAATATATTTGGTCGAGTTAAATTTTAAAAAATAACTTTGGGTTCTTGTAACCACTGTCACCCACCATAATCAAATTTGTCAACTGTAATTAAATTTTTTATTAATTTTCATCAGCTCATAATTTATTTATTGATCTTTTATATACGAATTACTTTTTTTGCTTGCTTAGTTGCTTCAATTATCTTCTAATTCTTGTAACTATGTATTTTGAAATTAAAAAAATATATTAAATGTAAAAATGTCATTTTTTAATAAATTTTATTTTAAAGATAAACTGTGAAATTGATACCAACATAAAATTTTAACACGAATATTTTATAGCATCATTAATAATTCAATTTTAATATAAAGATTCAATATGATTAAACAATTCAATAATATAAATGGTACAAAATGTAAAATTTAATTTAATAATATAAATAGTATTTATAAATAAAATTATTACTATTTAGGTTTAGGGATTTTTTGGATAATTTTGATTTTTGATTTGGGGATAAAGGGTGAGAAGTAAAAGTTTAGTGGGAAAATAAAAGTGTGAGAAAGTTTTGGGGAGTAAAATTTTGAGATAAAGTAGATGGGGGAGTAAAATTTTTTAGGGAAATATTAAAAAAATATTTAGGGGGGTGATGGGTTTGGGATAGATAAGGGGTGAAATGAAAAGGGAGTAAAAGTTTTGGGGGAAAATAAAAAGTTTTGAAGGTTTTTGGAGAATAAAATAAAATAAATGGAGGGAGAAAATATTTGAATGGAAAATATTAAAAAAAATGGGGGGGGAATGGGTTGGGGTAGATGGAGGTGGGATGAGAGAAGAGTAAATGTTTTGGGGGGAAAGTGGGAAGAAGTAAAATTTTTGGGGAAAAAGTAAAAAAAATTAGAAGTTTGGGGTAAAAATATAAAATATTATAGTTTGATATTTGGTTTATTCGAATTCGAAAGCTCAATTCGATTCGAACTCGAAATTTGAAAAAAAAAATCGAGTTGACTCGAGTAACTCAAATAATTCGATTCGTTTAACTCGAAATTCAAATTTTTTTTCGATTTTTTCAAATCGAATCGAGTTTTGCTCACCCCTATTCGATTCGTTTAACTCGGAATTCAATTTTTTTTTCAATTTTTTCAAATCAAATCGAGTTTTGCTCATCCCTACTAAATAAATAATTCTACTCTAAAGTAAACATTAAAATAATCTTAAGAGGACTATATAAAAATTTTTAATAAATAAAAGAATGTATAAAGTTATTAAATATTAAAATAATATACTATAAATATTTTCAATAAAATTAAAAAATAATATGAACAAGTCTAAAATGAGCTTAGGTTAGTTTTTTGCGAATATGACGGGTTTGGGTAAAACTTTAAGCTCAAATTTCGAGTAGGGTCTGGCTTGGATAAGCATAAAATATGTTAATATCTATTAATGTTGTATCTTGAAAATTGGCATACTGAATACCTACAATTAGAGCAACCCAACTTACTAAATACATTTTGAGGTGGCAGTACACCTGTTATTGTGTCGAATTATCCGTTCAAGTTCGAAGGCCCGTTCGAAATATAAGAGGATTTGGGTAAAAATATTAGACTCGAAAATAAGCTTGGACAAAAAAATTAGGCCCGTTTAAAATATGGGTCAGGCTCGTGCTTAACATTCAAGGCCTGAGCCCGACTCAACCTGACCCGTTTTAAGTTTATAATACTTTATAGGGATAATGTCATTTTTCACCCCTGTACTTTGACACTTGTTTGAATGTGGTACTTGAAGTTTCAAAATGTCTAATGTGGTACCTAAATTTTCAAAATGTCTAATGTGGTACCTGAAGTTTAATTTCGTTGCACAATCTGGTACCTGTCGGTAACGTTGTTAATTTCTGACTGATTTTGCCACGTGGACCAATTATGTGAAGACACGTGGCAGTGAACAGGCGCTGCACAGGCAAATTAGGGAAGGTTTGTTTTGCAATTTGCCCTCCCCCACTTTTTCATTTGGATTTGAAATAAAAAAATTTAATTTAAAAAATACAAAGAGTCTCTCTCCCTCAACCTAAACTTTTCATGTTCTTTCAACCCAAAACTAGACAATCTTTTCATTTTCTTTGTTGTCTGCTTCTTTTGTTCATTGTTTTACCTTGGAAAAGTTTTCTTATTCTCTCCCCAATCTATTTTTTTCATTTGGGTATTTCGTTCGTAGAGGTTTCATTTGGCATTGATCGTATCGTATTGTCTTTTGCTCACAGTTGATAACCATACCCACTTTCGGATTTTTGAATGATTAGGATTTATTTTATATTTGTCTTTTGGTTTTTTTAATGGTGAAATAAAGGTTTTTGGTGAGGGTTTTAACAATAAATGGATTTGTGTTTGTTTCGAATGATTAGAGTTTTAAAAAGATAAGGGTTTCTATTAGTTTCGAAATTTTTGGAGTTTATTGATTAATGAATCGTTTTTGAAAAATAAATTTTCTTACTTGTGGTCTAAAACCCAGTGGGTAAGGGTACAATGTGAGTATATTTGATAATTTCTAACCGTATGATTATTTTTGTTTGCGGGTTCGGTTAACGGTTCATTTTCTAAAGTAATCTATTGTTGAATCATCAAAGGTAAGTCATCAGTTCGTTTGTCTTTCTTGAATATGTTGATATTATATGGTTGATGATTGTCTGAATGGACATGAAGTTGACTGTTAGAGTTATATTTGTTATTGTTCATGTCTGTTTTTGTTTAAGTGATCAGTTCGTTTGCTATGATATGGTTCATGACTGTTTGGATGAACATGGAGTTGAGTGTTGTAGTTATATTTGTTATGGTTCATGATTGTTTTTATTTTGTTATGGTTTTCGATTTTGAAAGTATGACTTCTATAAAGTTGTTGACTACGATATGTTGTTGACTTCTATAAAAAGGAAACAGAAATAGACTTGTTGACTTATTTAGTACTAGAAAACATTATACAACATGTGACTGGAAGAACTTGAAATCCAAAAAATTTAGGAATAAAGTATCTGCTATTTAGGTTTCAAAAAAAATAAAAAAGAGAAGGTTAAAAAAATTGAAATAAGACAAGAACTTGAAAACAATATACAACATGTGACTGGAAGAACTTGAAATCCATAAAATTTAGGAATAAATTAGCTGTTATTTAGGTTTTCGAAAAAAAAAAATAAGAGAAGGTTTAAAAATTTAGAAAAAAGAGAAGGGTTAAAAAAATTTGAGATTTTAAAAATTTCAATTTAAAATTTGAGAATAAAATGTTAACTTTGGTAGAAGCAAATAATTTGTAAGAAGAAAAGTAAAATTTCAAAATTCAACAATGTGAGTAAGCTATAAACATTAAAATTTTAAAAAACATAAACATCTTAACATTTTGGACCATTTATATAAAAAGTAATATGTAAAAAAAGTAAATTGTGTGAAAAGAGAAAATATGTTGAAAAGTGAAAAAAAATACATTGTAAAATTAAAATTTGCTGATTTAAGAGATTTCAATAAGGTTGATAAGAATAAAAAATTTGAGAATTTGTTGAAACTGTTAAAGAATTTCACAGGTTGAAGCATGTGTCAAAAATTGAAAATATGAAAAAAAATAATCTTAAAAAATATTAAAAATTTGAGAAATTAAAAATTATAGTTTAAAATATATAAAAATATATAAAGGAAAAAATTATGAAGAAAAGTAAAATTTGTTGGTTTAATAGATTTCAATAAGGTGAAAATTTTGAGAATTTAACAATGTAAAGTTTGTAAGAAGAAAAGTAAAAATTGTAGATTTAACATATTTCAATAAGGTTTAAGGCATTAAAAATTTAAAAATCTAACAATGTTAAAATGTATACTATATTAAAATATTTTAAAATATTAAAAAATTTAGATTAAAAAATAACAGTTAAAAAATGAAAAAATTGTAAACTGTGTTAAAATAAAAGATTTGTTAAATTTATATATTAAAAAAAAGTTTAAAAAATTGTTGTTAAAAATTGTTAAAGAAATTAACAAATTAAAAAATCTGTGAAATTTAAATATTCTTTTAATGTGGTTGAATGAATTGTAGATTATGTTTTGAATTTTTTACTAATGTACGTACAGTTAACAATGTCCTTCACTAAACTCCCCATTCATGTGCATTTAGGTGGCATCCTAGTAGAAAATCCAAAATTAGAGTATGTAGGGGGTGAAGTTATGATTTGTGATATAGACCCTGACTTTGTTTCTCTTGGTGTTATAAATGAAATGGTAGTTGAAGCAAGGTACAACAGTGTCATTAGGGTTTACTACTTGAGACCAGGGTGTAGTTTTGAGGAGGATTTAGTTAGGTGTTAGGATAACATGTCACTTAATGAGATGATTTATGACTTGTTAGAAAGTAGTTTAGTACATGTTTATGTCGAACACAATGTTGATTTGCCTGATTTTAATGAGGACCCACTAAGTTTACCACCCACTATTGTGCCAAGTATCTAAGGGATAATATTAACTTAGGTAAGGGTTTGGATAAAGGCAATACTATCAATAGTAGCCCAAATATAAGAGAGGGTTTAGATAAGGGTGTGAATATAAACTTGGTAGATAAGGAATTAGAACATCAACATGGTGGTGAAGCTTTTCGAATGGGAAGGGAGGAAGCTGTTCCAGAGGGAGATAGTGATAGTGATAGTGATAGTGACAGTGATCCTCTAAGAAATCTCGATTGGGTAAGTGACAAAGAAGATGGTGAGATACAACAAATTAGTAAAGATTTTAGAGATTTTAAACAACAAAAAATAGGGAGGAATCTAAAAAAGGGAGAGATACCTGCTAAGGTAGATTTTAAGGATCTGCTTCGAGGGGTAAAAAAAAAGAGTGCTGGGAAAGGAAGATCAGTAGGTGAGAGCAGTAGGGGTAGGGCTGGTAGTGAAACTGAGTATGTTGAGTTCTCTGGCATAGGGTCTTATGAGTCAGGTGAGGAAGGGGACTTAGTATACAAGAAGTCTAGGAAGGTTTACTTTGACATCAGTGATTCAATTCCCCATTTTTAGGTAGGTTTAATTTTTTAGGGCCATAAACAATTCAAAGAAGCCCTTGATAAGTACGCATTAGCCAAGAGGTTTGATTTAAGTTTTGTTCAAAATGAAAAAAACAAACTAGGGCTAAATGCAGGGGAGAGGGTAGCCCTTATGTAATTTATGTTGGGGCAGATAATAAGGATGGTATATGGTTAAAACCTTTAAAAATGATCATACTTGCTCTGTAATCTTCAACAACTCTAGGGCCACCTACAAATCCGTAGCTAAACATTTTTTGTCCAAACTTTGAATTATCCTTGACTTTAAATTGATTGAGATGATGAGATTAACTAAGGAGGAACTCAGACTAGATGTCTCTTGTGGGGTTTGTAGAAGAGCTAGGGAATTAGCCAAAACTGAGATTTTTGGGAGTTAAGAGTATGAGTTTAAGAAGCTCTTTGATTATGCCAATGCAATAAGGTTGGCTGACAAAGAAGGCACTTTTGATTTAATGGTTGAGAGACCTACCCCTAAACATATCCCTAGGTTTAGGAGTTCTATGTCTGTTATAGTGCAATGAAAAAAGGGTTAAGGGAGTGATGTAAGCCATCTGTATGCTTGGATGGGTGTTATTTAAAGGGCATATTGAAGGGTGAGTTACTTGTTGCTGTTTGGAGAGATGACAACAATCAAATGTATCTCATAGCTTGGGCTCTCGTTTAGAGTGAAACCAAGCATAGCTGGGGATGGTTTCTGGAGAATCTAAAGAGGGATCTCCACATGTTCGATGGGTTGAAGTTCACTGTAATGAATGATATGCAAAAGGTAGTGTTCTTTACCTACTAAGATAGTTAGTTTGACATTAGTAAATACTTTCATTGTTGATTCGTTCATTGTTGTTCTGCAAAAGGATTTATTTGAATCTGAGAACAGATTTTGTGCGAGGCATTGGTTTGCTATCTGGAAAAGAGAACACACAACTTCTGAGCTCCACAAACTGTTCTAGAGATGCAGCAAGTCAACCACTTAAGCTGACTTCAGACTTAATGCTACTACAATTGGTGATGTTAAAAGGTAGAGTAGTGCTGGACATTCTTAAAAAAAGTCCTACTCACTGGTCTAAGGCCTTTTTCTCAACTAGGTCATTGTGTGACTCAATTGACAACAATTTAGTTGAAGCATTTAATGCTAGGTTAATTCAAGCTAGACACATGTCTATTATTTCTATGTTTGAACATATTAGGCATTATATAATGCAACGGACTATAAATAACCTTACTACATGCATCAAATAGTCTAAACCTGTCTGTCCAAAAATTTGTGAAAAATTGAGGATTTTTTAGACCTTAGTGGTTACTGTGAAGTCTTGTGAAATGGATCTGAGGTGTTTGAGGTCGAATATAATGGTAATACTTTTTTTGTTGACCTAGAAGGACATAAGTGTACATGTAGAGTTTGGGATCTAACTAGTGTACCATGTGGGCATGCAATATCTGTAATTCGATGGAAAAAACACAATGTTGATGATTATATTACTGCTATATATAAGAAACAAGTATATGAGAAACTATACCAGTTTTGAATCCCACCACTTGAGGGTGAAAAGTTTTGGCCCGAAACAAATATGGGGAATATCGATCCATCGCTGTTAAGGAAGCTACCAAGAAGGCCAAAAAAGAAGAGGACCGGAGAAGAAGAGGAAGGAGATGGAACACACTTATCTAGGAAGGGTAGGAGAATGAGATATAAACTGTTTTTCAAGTTGGAACACAACTCAAGGACCTGTCAGACAAAAAAATCTGCAAATGTAAGTTAACTTATCTTTTTGTTTTTTCTCTTTACATTATAGCTAGTGTAATAACTGAATCTGACTCCTTAAATCATTTCATAGGTTGAATGCAACTCCAGTACAACCCCAGTCAACTCTCAAGGTCCTGAACATTCACAATTCAAGGTAATTTAGCTATTAAATTCTATAACATTTCTTAATGTTTATAATAAATTTTTAACACTTATTTTTTAAGGACATAATTGGTGATGTTCCACTTTATCAAGGGCCACACGACCCATTTGGGGTCAACAATAAAACACCTACACACACTTTTGCTGCACCAACTTCACCTGCAACAACACAAACCACTTCTCCTCCATGTGCAACACATCCTGCTACAACTCCAACTGAAGACTCTCCAACCCCTCTTTCGAAGCCATCACCAACACCAAAAAGGAAGGGTAAAGAGAAGCAGTTTGATACTTCTGCTGCCCCTCGAACAAGGTCAAGGTCAAGGATGGAAGGTATGAGCATATACTTCAATGAGAAGACAGGTGCCACTATTTTGAATGTAAGTCCAATACAACTTTTCATAATGTTGTTAATTTATAATATATGTTTAATGTTATGATATAATGTAACACTATGTTCCATTTGTCCTGGCAGCCTGGTATGAAGAGCCAAGTTATACTCTCCAATCTTACTGCCAGTAAGAATGCAACTAAAGAAGTTGCATCTGCACCAGTACAAGTAAAAGGATCAACAAAATATACTCAGGTAAATATTTAATAGAATTTCGAAACCCATCAAGGTTGTTACATTATTTTCTCAAACTGATTTGTTTAACTTTGTATTGCTTGCATTACAGCAACTAAGGGATTACTTACTCAACTTGGGTAAACAAAAAGCCAACTCAAATGATGATGTTCTCCTCATCACTCAAGAAAGTACCAGTGGGAGAAAGAGGCAGGAGAAAACCGAGTTAGCCCTCAAACCCATATCAAAACACCAAAATATGGAGGCCATGATTTGTTACATTTTGTATTTAAAGAACATTCAGTTTGGAACTTTTGATGGTTCCATTTTATACTTAAACACCTTCAGTTAGGAACTTGTAATGGTTCCATTTTGTATTTAAACTTTCTTAGTTAAACTGTTAGATTAAACTGTTATACTTAAACACCTTCAATTGGGAAATTTCTTCTTGTGTATAAAACTTTGCCACACTTCTTATAGTGGCCAGTATGAACAAAGGAACAATCCAAAGCTATGTTACATCAACTTTTTGTTTTTGTTTTTATATATATATCCATGTTCAACACTCATCTAAACATCCTCTAAATATCGATATCTAACACTCACACTCAAATTTCATTAGCTAAGATTCCAAGTTACTAACTCTAATTGTACCTCTCAACATTTATAATACAACAACATGAATGAGAGTAATGGGACAAATTAATCGATAAGAATGATATTATACAAAGGAAGACGAATTTTGAAACTAGAAACGCGGAAAATGAGTTCGGTAAGACATATTCAGATGTAAAAGCTAAGGTTTAATTGCTTGATAACTGAGTCTAATTAATGTGAAATGAACAAAGTGAACAAAATAGATGGACAATCATCGACTACATGAATTCAACAGAGGAAAGCAGAAAAATAACACATTCTATATTCCATATTACTTTCTCAACAAACAATTAAATAACCATACTAAGATAAACAAAAACAAAACAATTCTTAACAATTCTTGTACTTAAACAGATTACATTATGTACTGTACAAAAAATAAACATAACAACACCAGTAAACCAAAATTATACATTTTAATAACACTATTTTTTAAAACCATTTCCTTATACTTCATCCTCTCATTTTCTAGCATTCTAATCTTCCTTATCAGTTCCTTCAAGACACCATTTTCAGATTCAAATTCCCTATTCTCAACCACCAACGTCTCCGTCTTCTTCACCATATTTTCATTCTTTCTTTCAAATTCACTAACTGGGTTACCAATGCAATAAACCCATTCAAAAAAATTACAACCCAATCCCTACAAAAAACTTTAACAAGTTAAATAATAAACTAAAACGGGTAAAGGATCAAATTTTAAATTCTCAAATAATCCATCCCATTACCTCTTCATACTTCATGCAGCCAAAGAACATCCTTCTTTGATTTTTAGGTGTTCTTGAAATTCGAATCTCAGCTCTTAAACCACAAAAACATCTCACTTCATTAGAGTGACTATTTGAGCTTGACTGAATCTTTGACCTTGAACGTGAGCTCCATACTTGGGGTTTCAAAATTGAGGAAGACCACCCTTCGTCTCTTCTTCCATCCATTTCAAAACCCTAAAGCTAATGAAAAGAAGAAAAGATAACAAAAAAAAGACAGACCTCAAGGAGAAAGAAGGGTTTTTATAATGGGTGTTTAAAATGTTAAAATATAATATACTTTATAAGTCAACAAACAATTAAAAAATAATGAAAAAGTGGGGGGGGGGAAGGGCAAATTGCAAAATAACCCTTCCTTAATCCGCTCGTGCATCTACCCCTTCAGTCTGTCCACTGTCATGTGTCGACACATAATTGATTCACGTGGTAAATCAGTCAGAAATTAACAGCGTTACTGGCAAGTACCAGATTGTGTAACGGAATTAAACTTCAGGTACCACATTGGACATTTTGAAACTTCAGGTACCACATTCAAATAGGGGTGAAAAATAGCATTATCCCTACTTTATATTATGTTATTTATATATATTACGTAATTTAAAACACATAAAAAAAACATATGCTAAATATATAATACAACTCTAAAGTAAACATTAAAATAATATTAAGGTGATTATATAAAAAAATTAATTAATAAAAAAATGTATAAAATTATTAAATATTAAAATAATATAATATAAATATTTTTTAATAAAATTGAAAAATAATATGGACGGATCTAAAATGGTCTTGCGTTAATTTTGTGCAAATATGGGCAGGTTTGGGTAGAACTTTAAGTCCAGATTTCGAGTCGGATCGGGTTTGGGCAAGTATAAAATATGTTAATATAATACTTAGACTCGACCCGACCCGAACTGAACATGACCCGACCCGACCCATGAGCACCTTTAGATAGCAGTGAATTGAATATTTGTAATTTAGTAAAGTTTAAATATATAATTTTACTTTAAATTCATTTTTTATTATTCACATTAAATTTGAGACATATTATTTTAATCCAAATTAGTTAAATTATATGTCACATATTTGAATTTGCTAAATGTTTAAATTTAATAAATATTTTTTTTGTTAAAAAAATAGAAAATAAAGATAATAATAAATTCACATAATTAATATATTGAAAAGTAAAGTGTATTGAGATATTTCGAATCGAAATCTATTATCTATCAAAATAAATGACTCTAAACACTGAATACTTTAATATTAATATCCGCATCTACTCTTAATTCACTAATAAATGTGTATAGAGTTTAAAAGTAGTAACAAGAATTATAAAAAAGAAATGTTTTAAGAGTAAAGTTTAAAGTGGGATGGGATTTGAACATTATATGAACAAATATTTTATCTATCAAAATAGGGTTCAATTATATCAAATCACTATCCAACTCACTATTTGACCAAATAACAACACGCCTCCTAAATTGAAAGATCGATCCGAACTTGCACACCTGACAGACCACTTGACTTTAAATATTTAACTTTGGCCACTCACTAAATAAGATATCTTTTGAGGTTGAGTTAAATATCATGGATAGTGTATTATGAGGGGTTGATTTAAATCTCTTCGTTTTAATTCTGATAACTTTTTTTTTAAATGATACAAAAATGCTATGTGGGCATATGACGAGCACAAAAGTAACATAATAAATACGCCAAGTCGTTTACATATGAAACGTACATAACATATTTACATTTAGTATTCGATATATTATAATTAGATTATTTTAAGGATTGTGTTATTTATTAAAAGCTGGAAATTCTTGGAATGGTCTGAGAGAAAGAAATAGTAAGTTTTTAATTAAAAATTAAGTTTATTTGAAATTAAATCTGCTCATGATCGTATCATTCAATCTGATCTAAAGATTTGTTCAAAAAATAAAAAGATTTGGATAAAAATAAAAGTTAATGATCAATTTCTTCAATGATTGTTGTTAGGGGAATTGCGACATGCAAGATATGTTACAAATTCTAGTGGCTTAGAGTAAAGTCTAAACGGTTGATATGCCCCAGCCCACAAATTAGTATTAACATATTGAGAACTTTAGTAGCTACCATTCGTCCAAAATTTAAGTTCAAGTAGTCCAAATCATTAGGCAAACAATAGCTTTATCTATTTATTCTCCCCTTCCGCAAACATCCCATGAATGCGAAATTTCCTTTAAATTCTTACAACGCCAACTTCTGCATATTTCACATTTTTCTTTTTTCCTTTTAACAATAAAAACAGAATCAATTATAAACTATAAGTAAAATTTATATCGGAAAATCGATTATATTTATCAATTCAAATATAATCATCAATCGAAAGAGAAGCCACATGAAAAAAATCTCTCACTAATGGGGGGATTTTTCATCAGTTTAGCCAATATATCAATAGTCGAATTTATCTCTTTAGGTATTTGTTTCATGATCACTCTCCACTAACACCTGCACAACTCTTAAATCTACAAAATCAAATTTTTATTTGAGTGTCCTTTATGATCTTGATTATAATGAATATTAATCAAGTGTGAACTTTGAATTGAAGAATTTAAATATGATATAAGTTATCATATTTGAAGAGATTCAAATTCTATAGAAGTTAAAAAAATTCTCTACTTATTTAATGCCACATAGAAGACTAATGGACCATAATTCTAATATCATGTCTCATTTACACCAAGAAAAGATTATAAGCCTATAATGCCGATTTAATGAAAGCTTGATTATGTACTCTATACAAATTGAAGTGAGTACAAATTTAATTGACCTTAGGAACTATTTTTGTAAACAAATTGTTTTGATATACAATATATAACTAAGCTTTCAAGAAAATGTTTGAGTGGAAGAGTAATCTTAGTTCATGTATAGATATGAAATTATAATTTGGTAAATAAGTTGAACTTAAATCATAATCTATAGTATTAATTATAAATTATGCTTCAGATAAGATCCGTCAAATATAAGAAATAATTTTGAATTACTTAACAAATTCTTGTATTTGCATCTTCAATTGTATTTTTGGTGTAACTTGTATTTATACATTCACAATTCAGTAGTAAACAATATATATAAATATGTACATTTCTATACCTATGAACTTACTTAATATATTTAACTAACGAATTGGTTCGCAAGTACTATACTTCAAAACTAAAATTTTAACCGATTCTTCATAGTAGGTTAGATCCGGTTGTAACTCAATTTCATCTAGAGATAACATGTCACAACTCGGAATCGAGGTCGAAAGTTTTGGCTGTGCGAAGTAAGGTTCGCCATTGTTTCGGCAAATTGGGGTTGCCAATCAGTTGGGTGAATTGGGGGTTCACCAAGATTCAGGCGAGTTGGGTGTTCGCCAATGAAGTTTCAGCAAGGGTGTTCGTTGATTAGTATATGCCAAATGAACTGGTAAGGGGTTCACCAGTTTCATTGTGAGGCAAGTTCCCTAAGGTGTTGGCGAGCTAAGGATTTTCCAGTCCGTTTGGAGAGTTAGGGTTTGCTAGACTGTGTTGCGAACTGGGTTCACCAATCAACGTGAGAACTGGGTTTGCCAATCAAAGATACGATCATTATAACACCTTAATTTTTATTTAAGGGTTTAATTGGGAATTTTTGAAAAATTAGAGGCTTTTTCGTAATTTTTAGAAGTTATAAGGATTTAATTAAGCATTAAATTATATTTTGAGGACAATTTGGTATTTTGGGATTTAATTGTATGGTGTGTAAAGGTTTTGGGTCAAACTAGAAACCTTAGAGTTGTCTAGGGACCTCCGAGTAAATACTCCAATTTATTTGGGTATAAAACTCACCTTTTCACCCAAATGCCTCTTCTTCTCTCTTATTGTTTTTGCTATTATCGATTTCTCTTCTCTAAGACTCCTCCCTCTCCTTTAATCTTTAAAACTGATCACCCTCTGACCACCCTTGCCGCCGTTCCTGCACTTCACAAACACCATCAATCTTTACCTTGAGTGTGTGCGACCAAAACCCCTCTATTTGAACCTCTCAAGCCGTTACCGTTTGTCTGTTTGGACAAGGGGGACTTTCGACCTTGACTCCACATTTTGCTTCATCGTTTGGTTGTTTTTGAAGTTGGTAAGTGGTTGGTGGTGAGTTGGGACTTTGTTTTGGAGTGGTTGCTTGTTGAAATAGTGGTGGTCGGGCGCCATTATGGCGCCGCCAATGGGGGGTGTAAACCCTAATGTGGGTGTGTGTTTCTGTTGCTAGGTGAAGAATTAGGTTAAAAGGTGGTAGGCCCAATGCTAATTACCCAATAACCCTTAAAACCCAAACCCTTTCAACCCAAAACCAAAACCTTAACCCATTAACCTTAAACCCAAATTAAACCAAACCTAATTCCTAAGCCAAATGAACCCGATTGACTTGAACCCGACCGGCTCAACCCGAACCTGACCGTTGATCGACCCGACCCGACCCATATCCGTTGAGTTTGAATTTGACCATTGATCATTGATCGTTGACTATTGACTTTTCCAAGAAACCCTACCCTGCCATTTTTCGACGTCTTGAGTCTGTTTCTGTTGTCTGTTTTGCCAAATTCAAACCCGAAAGTCTAGTTTTGACTGTTTTATTTTTAATTTTGTACTTTGAATTATTTAGAGATTTAATTTGGGATTACTGATATGGGATATTCATGTTTAAGTGATCATGACTTTGAGGCTAATGATTTACCTCCTCCACCACCTGTGCAACCTACTTCTACATCGGTTCCGAGAGCTACTCGTAAGTTATTTTAGTTAAGTTTTGTGTTTAAGTGGTGGCTAGGATAGTGTTAATATTAGTTGTGTTTATAGGATCTAATCCTGTTAGACCGAGTACTTGATCAATGCGTGGCGGATGACCTCCTCGTCATTAGAGTTTTGCTTGCTAGAGGTGTGTTTTTAACTGTACTTAGCCTATTATTTGAGGTATTATGCTATATGTGACTGCATGTAATATTGAGGTAAATTTATGTTGTGTTGATTATGTTGTAATGTGAAAATGGTATGATTGAGTTTGAATTATGCAAAGCAAGTTGAGGTTGTCATGCAAAATTACAGAGCATGTAATTGATTAAAATTATTGTGATTACCCTGCTGTGTGTTGTGATATATATATATACATGTATATTCATGTATGAGAAATACTATAAGTTTGAGACTGAGATTCAATTGAGATAAATATGCAATCATACCATTATGTGTTCATGGAGTGGGATTGTAAGGTGGAAGAAGTGGTTATCATTCCTTTAGAGGTTGATTCTAAAACCACACTGCGATTGGTGATGTTTGGCTGGGAAAGGGTTTTGGGGAACCTTTTCACTGTGTTGGTCTGTTGGAGTATGGGTGCATTGCATTATGCTTGTGATTGTATCATGATTTGTGGTTACTGTTTATGTTATAAACTTTTGTGATAATATGTTAGGTTGTATGTACTTTAGAGACACACTGAGCTTTTTAGCTCATATCCCTACAGTTCTTACAGGTAATCAGGATTTAGGTGACTTGGTACCGGAGGCATAATTACAGACTTATTTCATTTTATTTTACCTTATAATTATTTTAATTTTGGGTTTTTATTATACTTTGTTAATTATTTTTATAATTGGGTTGTAAATACATTCTATTTTAGGAATTTTGGTATTTTTATTCTGAGAGATTAATTATGTTATTTTATTTTAATTATAGACTTTATGTTTATATTTATATTTGTGAATGATTTTGGACTATCAAGTTGTGTGTGGGTGAAATTACTTCAATAACCTTCTATGTCCAGTCGTATACTCTGGATCGGATAAAGAAGGTTACATTTAGTGGTATCAGAGTTGAGTTCAACCAACGGACTGTGAGGCTCTCTAGACTTGGTTTTAAAAAAAATTTTGGGGGGTTACAGTCATACTAAAATTAGGAAACATGTGATTTAGTGTATCTAGGAATACTTTACGTGCAAGTAACATCTTTCCTAAATCTAATAAAGTATACGAAGATATCATCTAGGACTCTTAGGTCTATAAATACAAACCTTAATTTTGTGAAATTCTTTACTAAATTTTTTATCGTCAAGTCTCTATTCTGAAATTTCTATTCGTAGCACTTCGGGTAAGTCAACGCCCTCGATCCAATCTGATTGACCAGATTTAAATCTTAAGAGTTATGTTTTATACAGATGTAGCTTGTACTTTTTCTTTACATTTCGCTTATGTAAAAGTACTATCTATGACTCTTACAGAGTCTCTTGTAAAACTACAATGTATGGTTATTATTACAACTTAATAAAATTTCAAAATTTCCCTACTTTCTCTCTTAGTCTACTTAATACATTTTGGTATGCTACTTAATGAACTTATGTGCAAACTTGGACACACCACTTATCTTCCTTTATATGCATAACAAACCAACACATCGCTCCTTTGACGTAGCCCTAGCATCGTCTCTCGATGATCTTTACAGACGAAAATATAAAGAACTTTTGTAAGTTCATGAGAACTTAGTGAGATTATCCTCAAGTACCTGATTATTGCATCACATTAAGTTCAGTGCTTTGCTCAACCTTCAACTTTGTCTGGTACTTCACTGGGAGCATCTTCTTTACGTCGTGGTTGTACTTTCCTTACTAAATCCTCTTTTTGGTTAAATTATGATTAAACCTTGACCAGACTATTCGTCTCACCCAGGAGCTTACATTTCTCGTATTACACTTATTAGCCTTACTCTCTTATACTTGTGGGCAAGGTAGATTACACTCACTTTTTAATATAGAGTTCACCGTCGGTCTTTCGTCACATCAAAGCTTGCCACACACACTCACATTGTTCTTCAGAGTTTGTTTCTTTTCCTCACTTCCAAAATCATCCTTGAATGTTTCTTCAGGATTTCCTTAGATTCTATACTTTCGGTGTTTGGTTACACTTATCGTTCCTATAGAATCTCTTATTATGCCTTTTGTTCAGAGAACTTCATAAGCTATTCTTCCATCTGTCCTCACTTACCATTTTTTTAGAGTTTGAATACACTTTTTTTCCTTTTCATTCAGTTTTGTCACACAAACGTTTCCTTCAATTAAATTGCCACAAAGACCATTTCTTAGTTCACACCATGAAGGCAATCCTTATCATGTGTGCCACAAATGACGTTTTTAACAGATATAGCCTCAAAGGTTTTCCATCATTTACGCCACAAAGATGCTCTTTATCGATTTTCCACAGGCATTTCATTTACATTCTCCACAAAGGCGTTCGTTTGTAGAGACAGTCACAAAGACTTCCTTTAACTAAGTTTTCCACAAAGGTGTCCCTTTAGCATAGATAACTACAAAGGCTTTCTTACGAAAATTGCCACAGAAGCACTTCTTTAGATTGTGTCACAAAGGCGTCTCCTTACAGGTTACCATAAAGGTATTCCTTATCAGAGACTTGCCACATATACACTTTTTAGTGGAAACAATCACAAAGGCTCACTTTTACAAAAATTTTGTGTTTTTGGCGATAGGGATTTACCTATACCCACCTTTTGTGAGGTTTACCCCTCACCATCTGGTACTCACCAAACCGTACTTTTAATCTTTTCCATATGATGCGTTAGAAACAAACTAGACCTTACTCAATGTGGCCTTCTTCCTCATATGATGTCGTAACCCACTTGTTACGGTCTTACACGATATGGTCTTCGATTGCCATGACCATGGACCTATCTTTTCAGAGATTCATGTTTATTTTCCCAGTGGACCCTTTTAACAAATCTGAGGACAGACACAAACACATCATGTAGACTCACAATTAACAAACTTATTCCTTTCAAACTTTTTCATAATAGATGCATTCATGTTTCCAAACATGTAAACATATTTCCTTAAACTTATGCAAAGACCCTTCATATAGTGACTTGCTCATGACATACTCTCTCACATTAAACTTGTTCATATCATCAAAGCATAGATAAACACACTTTACTCATTCAGACACAGTAACCATTGACTTTAAAGATCATATTCATATCCCACATGAATCATTCATAAATGTTCATCAGGCAGAATTATCACATCATACATTGATAGCTTTATTTTCACAGAAGGTTCAAGAATAACATGCAAGTAAGAGTCAACTTAGAGACTCACTTGACTTTCACCTTTAACAACTCTAAGCACCAGATTGGACTGCCATCGAGTTGATTAGTAGCCCCTAAACGAAAAATCATATGAATTCAACAAGATCTGTCCATTCATCCCATTTCCATGCACTTTGAACACAAAAATTTCTAACTAAAACTTTGCTTACTCACTTTACCAAGCTAAATAGAGCTACTCCTTAAAAGCTTAGTTTGTAAGGTTGTAGATTTTACCTTAACAAGGGGAATCTTAGAGCCTAGATCCATAACTTCAACTCAGCTTAAAGGATGAGAGGAATTCTCTCCATTTCTCCCTTTTTTTTTTATAAAAAGAGAATACTTCTTAAAGAAGTAAGAGAAAGGTTCCCCATTTCTTACCCGGGTTACCTTGATATTTTACCTTTGTCCTTATGGATATTTGACAAGCATCCCAATCCTTACAATCCACTAGAAAAATGTTTTATAGATGTAAAGAGACGCGTACACGACTATATATTACATAACATACCCTTAGGCCTTAATCCATCATTTGTCCTTAGTCATTACGTTAGAGCGTAGCTGGTATCTTAATTAATCACATTTGGCACTTCATGCCTTCTCAGTAAGAACCCTATTATCATGTTTCCTCAATACATAACTGCGCTTCTTTTCCTAATGATTCATCCTTTCTAAGACAATTTCTTGCCACATTCCAAAATTGGTTATGTGCCCACTTAACACGCTAAGAGCATTAGTGAGGCGGATAACACTTCACCATTTAAAGTAATACTTAGTTAACTTATTAAGTTCAGAGCATGCCCAAATATCGGGCGATACCTTACCTTTAAGAGAGTCTTACTCAAGCATCGGGGTCTCAAATTTAGCTCATAGGAGTACCTCATCTTTCCTCTATTCCTATATCTCAAGAAAAGGAAGAGAGAATATATTTTTTCTTAACTTATCTTAAACACTTAACTTAACCTAAGTCCTTATTGTTAGAGTATGCCCAAAGACCAATCATGAGATTTTGTAATCACATACTCATTTTACCTTATTTATTAATAAAAGACATTGCCATTATTATTTCAGTTTCTTTTTCTGTGTGTTTAAATAAACTGATTTATAATAATATCCTGAGGATAATATGATTATTCTTAAAAGGTCCTTAGTCAAATATTATTGTGGACTTGGACAACAATAATGAATTAAGACTAATTTGTAGTTGATTGATGACAAAGTGTTGTCATTGACATAGATGTCAAAATCAATTCATGAGCATGTGTTAGAGAATGACATATTAGGTTGACCCACTATGAGTATGTTTCTTGGATTATTATGTAATAGTCACGACAATACTGATAGTGATAACTATGTATACAATCTTTAGACTTGAGATAATCATTATCCCAACATAGTGAATTATATATTTTGATATAGTCAAACTTCTACTGAAACAAGTTTGACTATAAAGACTGATGTTGGGTATGCCACAATTGTAGTGGGATATGATTTATCAAGATAGAATTTGTCCCCCATATATAGTCGAAGCAATATCTTAAGCCACTTGATGAAGTGAGTCTAGAAATGCATGGCCATGCTCAAATCAGTTTATTGTAGTCTACTTCAGATATCAAGAAACATGAGATTGGATTATACAAGTGTGACTACTCCATGACTTGTGTCAAATCCAGATATAAAGGGCAAAAGGATATAATACATGCGAATTTATCACAGAAAGGTTATGTCGAACCACGATTTCTTGTAACTTGGATAGCAAAGATGCATTGCTAGATGCCACTCATTGCTTGTAACGTTAGAATTGTTCTAGTATTACTACCAATGTTACAAGAACCTACAGGGTTACACCCAATGGTTGAAAAGAATAGAATCTTAACAAAGTTGATATTAAATTTAACTATCATGAGAATTAAATTAATTATTGAATTAATTTAATTTAACAGTTAAATTATTCACACATTTTATGTACAAATTTGTTATACAAGAATAGAGAACATGATTAAAATAAATGTATGAATTTGATTCATATAAGGCATTAACTATGTATTATTATTTATTAAAATTATTAATTATAATAATAATAATTCCGGTTAAACATAAAATATGGAATTAATGTCCTTTTAGGAATGATATAAATTAAAACAAGGAAGCTTATATCTTTTTGGAAAAGATATATGGTTTTAACACTTTCCATATTTCTGAAAAGGGGAGTATTTCCGTTTGTTTGTATTTTGATATAAAATAAAAAATACAAAACCCTAGTGTGTGTGTGTGAAAACTAAAAAGATTGGAAAAGAAAAAAAGGAAAACCTAGGTCTAGCAACCGTCAAAGTTTTTCTTTTTGGAATTCTCTCTAAAATGTTTAGGGAGAATTTTTGTTCATTCTTGATCGGGTGGACAATGTAGAGGCCAAGAAATTTTTTGTTGCGGCTTTGTATCGGCAGTGTGCAGATGAGGATTTCATAGTCTCCAGGGATTTTTCCACATTTCAAAAGGTATAATTCTGAATGCTTCCTTCTTGATTCGTTCCTCATACATGGATCCAGGGTTAGGGGTCGTCAGAATAATTTTTCAGCTGCGCTACGAGGCATATCAGCGACCCAACACTTATTAGAACTTGTTAAATGTCACCTCAGTCATTGGGTGGTCTTATCCAAATCAACAGTTTCCAAGAAAACTAATTGAGTACCTACCTTTGGTCCTTAATTATCTAGGTTCATGTGTGGTTGATCCCTAACTAACTTTTCCTTATAACTTAACTAGCTTAAGGCCAACATTACATGGTACACCATATTGTTAATCGTAAACTTGTGTCATAAGGTTCACTTACATTTTATCCATAATGGAGTCTGGCCACTCTATGTACACCAATAGAGGCTTTTAGGGTGAATCCTTCTTTACCAAACATACTTACTGATCACTATGTGCCAACCTAGTGTTCACCAACTTCAAGGCTTTATAAGCGTACTCAAATAGATCTTATACATAGACTAGCTCTAAGACAATACACCTTCAAAACTTACCTTCTCCATCTTATTTTGAGTATTCAAACACTAAGGCTTCACCAGGCGGGATGTTACAACTCTCCCTCAATTAAGAAATTTCATCCTCGAAATTTCCTTTCTTGATCACAATGGTTGTACTCAATGACCACATGCCATAACGATTCAAATTTGTTATTAAATTTCCTTTTGTTCTTTACTTCTAGCATATCTCTCTAAAATCTCATAGTAGAGACGTTACAAATATTCTTTTAAGGCCATATTTACATTGTTGGCGGCCAAACACCTAAGTGTAGATATTTCGCGATTACCTTGGACAACTATCAAACTCATATTAGAGAATTTAAACAGTCACTTGAAACTTAACTTCTAACTCAAGATTACTCTCATTTAATCCCACTGTCTCACAATTATTTCCTTATGATAATTGTCATACCTTTTTCGGAGAAGCCAAACGGTTCCTATGGGTTAAACTTCTCAGGCAAGACTAGTTCTCCCTATAAAACGAGCAAGCTGCACAGTTCTGTTAATGCCCTTGCAACTTATTAGAAATCCTTACTTTACTTTGATAACTCTTTTCTTTCCATTTTTTGTCGTCTATTCCAAACTTTTCTTCTTTCTTTTATTCTAATAAAATGGCTTGATCTTTCCTAACCAAGAGGTTTCCTTTACACCTAAAAAACTTTACCTTTAACATTCTAGTTCTACATGGGTCATTCAAAGCTTGAGGATACTTCCTCAAAAGTAAAATCCTAATGTTCGAGTATAACGTTTCCCAAAACAAAATGACACAACACCTGAGGGTTCGGGCATACCAGACTCAAATGACGCTTATAAGGCCAGATAGCCATCAAGATGCCATTAAGGTGACATTACTCAAGGCCCTATCCATCATGTTTCTAGGTGATCATTGGCCAAAAGACAAACTTAGACTCTGGTATGGGTTACTTGATTTCCCCACTATTCAATCCTACGAGGGACTTCTATTAGTGATTCGTGTCTAGAAGAGACTCTTTGGAAGATCATAAGGATTCCCGATGGGTGGCAATGCCACTTGGTGCAAAAGCAACACCAAACATGTGAGGCATGTTCTGTTCTGGTTCCAATAGGAAGAAGCCATGAAGGTAAGCACCATCGAGACCTCTTTTCAGCAATGAGCATTAGCTTTTTGAGGACTCTAATTATCATCTGGCTTGAAAGGTCACTCTTTTTCGACACATTCACCATGTTATTTAGTGACCTCTCCTCCCAACGACCTTATTGGTCATTTCAATGCATTTTCACCAGCTCTGCTTAGAAGCAGAGTTAGCTAGACATAGTTGAGAGACAAAGCTAGATGCGGCGCATTATGCATTCATGGTCCTAACATTTTCACCCATTGTCCAAGAACCAGCTAAATTGTGCTATGATACCAAACTTGTAACGCCCTCGACCCTATCCGATTGAACGTATCTGAATCTCATAAGTTACGCCTTATACAGATGTAGCTTATTATTTTTCTTTACATTACACCTATATAAAAGTACTACATATGGCTATTATAGAGTCTTCTGTAAAAGTACAATGTATGGTTATTATTAAAACTTAATAAAATTTCATAATTTCCTACTTTCTCTCTTAGTCTATAGAATACATTTTGGGATGTTACTTAATGAACTTATGCGAAGAGTTGAACATGCCACTTATCTTCCTCTGTATGCATAACAAGTTAACACATTATTCCCTTGGCGTAACCCTGACATCATCTCTTGGTGCGATCTTCTTTATAGACTTGAAAATAGAAACAACTTTTGTAAGTTCATGAGAACATAGTGAGAATATCCTCAAGTACTTGCTTTTTGCATCATATTCAGTTTAGTGCTTTGCTCATCCATTAACTTTGGCTTATACTTCACAAGGAACATCTTCTTCATGTTGTGGTTATACTTTCCTCACTAAATCCTCTTTTTGGTTCAATTGCGATCAAACCTTGACCAAACTATTTGTCTCACCCAGGAGCTTACATTTATGATATTACACTTATTAGCCTTACTCTCTTATACTTGTGGGCGAGGTAGATTACGCCCACTTCTTAATACTAATTTCACCACCGGTCTTTCATCAATTCAAAGCTTACACACACACTCACACTGTTCTTTAGAGATTGTTACTTCTCCTCACTTCTAGAATTATCCTTAAACGTTTCTTCATGATTACCTTAGTTTTTATATTTTGGGTGTCTGGTTACACTTACTGTTCCTTTAGAATCTCCTACTACGCCTTTTCATCTTTCCTCACTTACTATTCTTTAAGAGTTTTGCATTAATTGTCTTTCCTTCTCATTCAGGGTTTGACACACAAACATTCACTTCAGTTAAATTACCATAAAGGTCATTTCTTAGTTCACGCCATGAAGGTGATCCCTATCATGTCAGCCAAAAATGTTGTTCTTACGAAAATTACGACAAAACTAATCGTTAAAAGAGATAGCCACAAATGAATTTCCATTGTTCACGCCATAAAGGTGCTCTGTATTGATTTGCCACAAAGGCATTTTCTTTACATTCTCCACAAAGGCATCCTTTTGTAGAGACAGTCACAAAGACTTCCTTTAACTAAGTTCACCATAAAGGCATCCCTTTAGCATAGATAGCCATAAAGACTTTCTTACAAAAATTGCCAAAAAAGCACTTCTTTAGATTACGCCACAAAGGCATCTTCTTACAGATTCTCATAAAGGCATTCCTTATAAGAGATTTGCTACAAAAACACTTTTTTAACAGAAACAGTCATAATGACTCACTTTTACAAAAAATTGATGTTTTTGGCAATAGAGATTTGCCTAAACTCACCTTTTGTGAGGTTTGCCACTCATCGTCTAGTACTCAACAAACTGTACTTTTAATCTTTTCCATATGCTGCTACAACCACCAGCTAGGCCTTACTCCATATGGTCTTCTTCCGCATATGATGCCATAACCTACCAGTTACGGTCTTATATGATATGGTCTTTGATTGCCATGGCCATGGACTTATCCTTTCAGAGATTCGTGTTTATTGTCCCAGCAGACCTTTTAAACAAATCTGAAGACAGACACAGACTCATCAAGCAGACTCACAATTAACAAACTTATTCCTTTAAAACTTCTTCAAAATAGATGCATTCATGTTTCCAAAGATGTAAACATATTTCCTTCAACTTCATGCATAGACCCTTCATATAGTGACTTGCACATGACTGACTCTCTCACATCAAACTTGTTCATATCATCAAAGCACACATAAACACACTTTACTCATTCAAACATAGTGACCATTGACTTTAAAGATCATTTTCATATCTCACATGAATCATTCATACATGTTCATCAGACAAAATTATCCCACCATACATTTATAACTTTATTTTCACAGAAGGTTCTAAAATAAAATGCAAGTAATAGTCAACTAAGAGACTCACCTGACTTTCCACTTTAACAGCTCTAAGCACCAAATTCGAAATTCCATGGAGTTGATCGGCAGCCCCTAAACAAAAATTCATATGAACTCATCAAGATCTATCCATTCAACCAATTTCCATTCACTTAGAACACAAAATATCTAAGTAAAACTTTTGTTACTCACTTTACAAAGCTAAATAGAGCTACTCCTTAATAGCTGAGTTTGTAAGGTTATAGATCTTACCTTAACAAGGGGGATCTAAGATCCTAGATCCATATCTTCAACTCAGCTTAAAGGATGAGAGGAATTCTCTCCTTTTTTTATAAACAGAGAATACTTCTTAAAGAAGTAATAGAAAGGTTCCCTATTTCTTACCCGAGTAACCTTAACATTTTACCTTTGTCCCTATGGATATTTGACATGCGTCCCAATCCTTACAATCCACTAAAAAAATGCTTGATAGTTGTAAAAAGACTATGGGAACAACATACCATTAGGCCTTAATCCATCCTTTGTCCTTAGTCATTACTTTAGAGCGTAGCTAGTATTTTAACTAATCACACTTGGCACATCATTCCATCTTGATGACAACCTCGTTATTCGAGTTTTCTCAATACCTTACAAGGTTTTTTCACTAATGATTCATTCCTTTCTAAAACAGTTTCTTTCCACATTCCAAAATTGGTTACACGCCCACTTAGCACGCCAAGTGCATTAGTAGGGCAGATAATACTTCGCCATTTGAAGTAAGACTTAGTTTCCTTATTAAGTTTCGAAATTGCCCAAATACCAAATGTTGCCTTACCTTTAAGGGAATCTTACTTAAACATCAGGGTTTTAGGTTTAGCTTAGAGGAGTACCTCATATTTCTTCTAGTCCAATTATCTCAAGAAAAGGAAAGAGTAGATATTTTCTTCTTAACCTATCATAGATACTTAACTTAACCCTAGTCCTTATTGGAACTTGTTAAACATCACATCAGCCATTGGGTAGTCTTATCCAAATCTACAATTTCCAAGAAAACTAATCGAGTACCTACCTTTGGTCCTTAACTATCTTTGTTCACATACAATTGATTCCTAACTAACTTTTCTTTTTAACTTAATTGGCTCAAGGCCAACATTACATGGTGCATCATATTGCTAATCATAAACTTGTGTTATAATGTTCACTTCCCTTTTACCCATAATAGAGTCCGCCCACTCTATGTATGCCAACAGAGGCTTTTATGGCGAATCCTTTCTTACCAAATATACTTCCTAATCACTATGTGCCTACCTAGCATTCGCCAACATCAAGGTGTCACACTTATTTCCCTACGATAGTTGTCATCACCTTTTCAGAGAAGTTAAACGGTTCCCACCGATTAAACTTCTCGTGCAAGACTGGTTCTCCCTATAAAACGGGCATGCTACACAACTCATCTAATGCCCTTGCAACTTATCTGAAATCCTTACACTACTCTATTAACTCTTGTCTTTCCTTTTATAGAAGTAGCATATACTTTTTCTTTACATTTCACCTATAAAAAAAATAATAACTATGGCTATTATAGAGTTTTTATAAAAGTAAAATGTATGGTTATTATTAAAACTTAATAAAATTTTAGACTTTTTTACTTTTTCTCTTAGTCTTGTGGATACATTTTGGGATGCTACTAAATGAACTTATGTGCATACTTGAACACGCCACTTATCTTCCTCTATATGCACAACAACCCAACACACCGCTTCCTTGGCGCAACCCTAATACCGTCTCTTAGCGCTATCTTCTTTACAGACCTAAAAATAAAAACAACTTTTGTATGTTCATGAGAACTTAGTGAGATTATCCTCAAGTAACTACTTATTGCATCACATTAAGTTCAATGCTTTGCTCATCCTTTAACTTTGGCTGGAACTTCTCTGGGAACAACTTCTTCACGTCATGGTTGTACTTTCCTCGCTAAATCCTCTTTCTAGTTCAGTTACGATCAAGCCTTGACCAGACTATTTGTCTCACCCAGGACCTAAAATTTCTGTTATTACACTTATTAGCCTTACTCTTTTATAATTGTGGGCGAGCTAGATTATGACATAAAGGTGATCCTTATCATCTCCGACACAAAAGCAGTCCTTAATAGATATTGACACAAAAGCAATCCATAATAGAGATTGCCATAAAAGCTTTCCCATCGTTTATGCCACAAAGGTGCCCTTTCTTGATTTGCCACAAAGGCATTTCCTTTACATTCACCACAAAGGCGTCCTTTTGCAGGGACAGCCATAAAATGCTGTCTTACGAAAATTGCCACAAAAAAACTTCTTTATATTGTGCCACAAAGGCGTCTCCTTATAGATTACCATAAAGGCATTCCTTATTAGATATTTGCCACAAAGTCACTTCTTTAACGAAAATTACCACAAAGACTCACCTTTATGGAATTTTGGTGTTTCTGGCGAAAAGGATTATCCTAAACAAACCTATTGTGAGGTTTGCCCCTTATCATATGGTATTCACCCAACCATCCTTTAAATGTTTTCCATATGATGCCATAACAACCAACTAGACCTTACTCAATATGGTCTTCTTCCCCATTTGATGTCATAACCCAATAGTTATGGTCTTAGACGATATGGTCTTTAATTGTCATTAGCAAGGACTTATCCTTTCAGAGATTCGTGTATATTGTTCTGATGGACCCTTTAGACGACTCTAGAAGTAGACATAGACCTATCATGCATACTCACTTTTAATAGATTTATTCCCTTCAGACCTTTCACAATAAATGCATTCATGTTTTTAGACATGTAAACATATTTCCTTTAACTTCATGCATAGACCCTTCATATAGTGACTTGCTTGTGTTAGACTCTCTCACATCAAACTTTTTCATATCATCAATGCACACGTAAACACACTTTACTCATTCAGACACAATAACCATTAACTTCAATGATAATATTCATACCTCATCAAATCATTCATACAAGTTCATTAAAAAAAATTATCACATCATACATTTATAGCTTTATTTTCACAAAGGTTATAGAATTGTGTAAAATGCAAGTAAGAGTCAATTGAAAGACTCACTTGACTTTCACCTTTAACAACTCCAAGCACTAGTTTCGAGCTTCCATTGAGTTGATCGATAGCCCCTAAACGATAAATCATATGAACTCATTAAGATCTTTCCATTTAACCTATTTCTACTCACTTTGAACACCAGAATCTCTAAGTAAAACTTTACTAACTCAGTTTTCCAAGCAAAATAGAGTTCCTCCTTAACAGCTTAATATGTAAGGTTGTAAATCTTACCTTAACAAGGTGCATCTTGGAGCCTAGATCCATATCTTCAACTTTGTTTCTCTCTTTTTTATAAATAGATAATACTTCTTAAAGAAGTATGAGAAAGGTTCCCCATCCCAAGGTTACCTTGATATTTTACCTTTTTCCTTATGTATATTTGACACATGTCCCAGTCCTAACAATCCACCAGACGAATGCTCGAAAATTGTAAAGATACATGTACAAGCATACATATATTTACATAACATACCCTTAGGCCATTATCCATCCTTTTTCCTTAGTCATTACGTTAGAGCGTAGTTGGTATCTTAATTAATCACACTTGACGCGACATGCCTTCTTGACAATGACCCTGTTATTCGAGTTTCCTAAATACCTTACTAGGCTTCTTTTCCTAATGATTCATTCCTTTTTAAGATAGTTTCTTGCTACTTTCCAAAACTGGTTATGCATCCGCTTAACACGCTAGAGCATCAAAGGGGTAGATAACATTTCACAATTTAAAGTAACACTTAGTTTACTTATTAAGTTTAGAGCTCCCCCAAATACCGCGTGTTACCTTAAATTTAATGGAATCTTACTCAAACATCGGGGTCTCATATTTAGTTCAGAGGAGTAACTTATCTTGCTTCTAGTCCTATTATCTCAAGAGAAGGAAGAGAGATGATATTTTCTTCTTAACCTATCTTAAACACTTAACTTAACCAAAGTCCTTATTGGAACTTGTTAAACATCACATTAATCATTGGGTGGTCTTATCTAAATTTACAATTTCCGAAAACACTAATCGAGTACCTACCTTTAGTCCTTAACTATATTGGTTCATGTTTGGTTGAATCCTAACTAACTTTTCCTTATAACTTAGCTGGCTCAAGGCCAACTTTACAGAGTGCACCATATTGCTAATAGTAAACTCATGTCATAAGGTTCACTTCCCTTTTACCCATAATGGAGCCTGCGCACTTTATGTATGCCAACAAAGGATTTTGGGGAATATCCTTACTTACCATACATACTTTTTTATCACTATGTTCCAACCTAGTGTTCACAAACATCAATGCAACACAGGCGTATTTGAAATAGTTCTTATACATAGTTTAGCTCAAACACTATACATCTTCAAAACTTACATTGTTTATCTTATTTTTAGTTTACAAAAACTGAGGCTTTGCCAGGTGTGATGTTACAATAAGTCTTTGTCTTGTTAGGGTTGATCGTCCTTAAAGATAGGTTCGCATGCATGTGTGAATTCGGAATGTTCTATTAGTAATATGATTGTTTGTTGTAGACCAGTCGGGTCGTCTTTTAGCAAGGGTAATTGAATATCCAATCTATGTGGTGTCAGCAAATGACATTGAAGTGCGACCTGACTTAACTTATGAGGAAGAATAATTGAAGATTGTGGCTCGTGAGGTGAAAGTCTTGAGAAAGAAGAGGATACCTTTAATAAAAGTGTTGTGGAGAAACCGTAAAACCAACGAAGTTACATGGGAAACCAAAGAAGAAATGAAGCAACAATATCTTCAACTATTTGAAAGATAACATTTCGAGGATGAAATACCTTAATTGGAGGAGAGTTGTAACATCTCGAGATAGGGCTTGAAAGTTTTTTCTGAGAAATTTATTTTGAATTAAGTTCCAAGAGTAAGTTTTTTCCTATAAAACTCTGGTTTTAAGTTCTGATACTCTAGTTTCAAGTTATGTTTTTAAGTTAGGTTTTCAAGTTATGTTTTAAGGATATTTTTTTGCATGCTCCTATGTGAGCCTAAGATTTAAGACAAGTTTTTAAATATGATTTTATAAAACTGTGTTTTTATGTTGTAACACCCTCAACCCAATCCTATTATAGATGTAACTTAAAATTTTTGCCTATGTAATAATTGTATCTATGAATAATAAAAGGCTTAAGTTTTAGTTTCGAACTCTCCTTATGTGTTTATTATGGGTGATCCCATGTACAATGTATGCTACTTGACCTTCAATGATGACTGGGCGTTACTTTTATTTTAACTTGAGTATATTAAGTGTAGACATTCAGACAGTCATGAGTTTAATCTCAATCGCACCCATTCATTCACTCTGTATGCATAATAATCCAAAACGTCACCTCTTGACATATCCTTTGTGTCATCTCTCGGTGCATACTTCTCTATAACCTGAAAATAGAAATAACCTTAGTAAGTTCATAAGAACTTAGTGAGACATTTCTTAAATATCTGATCCATTACATCATCAAGTCTTAGATGCTTTACATATCCTTTGTGTGTCCTTTAACTTTTCCTTATTTCTTATGATGAGTTCTTCTAAAGAATTTCCTTTCTTTGAGCATACTATGCTTATAGTCTCATCACTTTCAATGTCGCAAAATCTTAGACTTACCTACGCCTTAGTCACTACGTTTTCCTTGAAATAAATTTTGAGCGTTAACACCATATCCGAAGAAGGGAAGAGAGAGAAGGACCTATCAAGAATTCATCCCTACACTCTCAGAAGTGTTCTAAACAACTAGACACTATAGGAGTTTCCTGTAGTTTTTAGGACTATTTTAGAGTAATGTTTAGAACATATCTTTTTCTCTAAGCTTGAGAGTAATAGGGATCCTTCTGTAAGAGGGCACATGATCACTACCTTTATTTCAATAAAAATAATACATTTTGTGTCCCATTTTGGCGAACATTTTACTATTTTTTTCATCCATACTCATACCACACAGTTAATCATTTGTAAATTCATTTATTCTTTGGATTTCCTTTTGTCCCTACATTGGGTCCCTTGATATCAATGATATGAGCAACACTACTGCTGACTTAGAGCCTCCTTTTGAGAAGCATATGTGTCTAAAAAAGCCCCAGGACTTTGAAGATGATCAGAATGTAACTTGTCTTCCGATCTTCTACGAATGGTTGAGCAAGACGAGAAACAAATATCACTTCACAAAAGAGTTAGTAGAAACTGTGAGTTTAAGGGAAAATGAAAAGAAAGAAGTGAAAATTGAGACATGTGCCTCTACAAAAAGAAGGAGAGATCTCATAGAGCTGCTTCGAGAATTCAAAGAGGTCTTCTGATGGTCCTAGCAAATCATGCCGGGTTTAAAGTACTAATGTCATAACACAGACTCCTTAAAAGGAAGAAAGTAATTTCAGCAGAAACTTCGAAGAATGAAGCTCAATGAGCTAAAAAAATCATAAATGAAGAAATCCCATAGGGGAAAGAATCAAGTCTTACTAAGATTTGTGGACATTATCGAAACCAAGAAAATTTTAGAAGAAGCCCATGAGGGCGTTTTACCAATAATTTTATAATGGCTAGGCAAATCATGAAATTTGATTATTACTGCTCCACCATGAAAGGAAATTGGATCAGTTATGCCAAGAGATGTCATAAATGCCAAACTTATGGAGATAAAAATCTATGTATCTCCTTCACCTCACGTCATGGCTTCTCATTGGCCTCTTTTTATGTGGGCATGGACGTCATTGGGTAAATTTCACTAAAGGCTTCCAATGGGCATCGATTCATCTTTGTGGTCATTGATTACTTTACCAAATGGGTAGAATGAATAGGGTAGTGGAGGCGAAACTCTGATTCTAACCAAGATGGATAGAAAAGATCTGACCAACCTTGTGAACTCGGATTCGGTGAAAAAGCATTTCACCCTAAGAAGAAAAAGAAGAAGGAGGAGGAGGAGGAGGGAATAAAGAAAGAAAGAAAAAAGTGAAAAAAAAGAAGGAGAAACTTTACATCTTTGGGCATCGGCAGAGCACGCCAGGTTTCCTAAACACATATCAGGCTCAGAATGGTCCTCATCAAGTTTGCTCGGTGAAGCTCATACTTTGATATCTAGGGCACCTAATTTCATTTTTGCACACTTTGTGTTTAGCAATTTTTTTACCAATGTTTGTCATTTTTAATCTTTTCATTCATTTCCTTTATCTGAGCTTTGTCTCCAATAAAATTAAATCTTAATCTTAAGACCTATTCAAGCATTTTTACATTGAAATAAGGTTAGTGGACCGGCAATGTTAAAACATAAAAGGATCTTTGCGCATCGCTCTGGAAAATTTCTAATTAGTATAAGGACCTGGAACAAGACCACAAGTTAGAAATAACCAAACCCAAGGGTTAGAGGGGTCCTGAAACAAATAGTTCAGGTTATGACTACCTCTTTGGGTTTCATGTCAAAGGTACCATACCAAAAAGGAAGGCGTGGTAACACATCAGTGATAGAACTTAGAGAAACGAAAAACAATATTGACCTAAGGACCAAAAGGCATAAAAGTAACAGACTCCAGGTTGATTAATTGAAAATTCTTTCTAATTAAAACTCCTATTTTCGCATTAATTTGATCTATGGATTCCCCTATTAGATTTTACTCTAATCCGGTAGATTTATGTTGTCCTATTTCTAGGATTGCATGCAACTCCACTTAATTATGCTAGATCTACACTTAAACAGAGTCTATTCCTCCTCTTATTTAAGCACATCAAATAAGAATTAAGCACACACAATTAAGAACAAAATCTAAGTATTTATTACGTAAAATCAGAAATCAAACACCAAAATTCATCATAGGGTTCATCTCCCCTAGATATTTAGGAATTTAGTTCATGCTAACGAATGAAAACATCTCAGAAATAGTATAACCGCAAGATAAAGAAAGACTCATAATAAAACCAAAAGAAATTAAAAATAGGTCTTCAATCTTCGTGGAAATCTACTTCAAAGACGGCCTCTACGGTGTTTCTTCAGTTGTTTTCTTGAATAATCTCTGACGGCTAGGGTTTGGGGAATGGATTTTACAAAAAATTCAAAGTACCTAATTCATATCACGTCATCCCCTATTTATAATACATGCAAATCTCTAGTTGGATCCAAATTAAATTCTAAAAATATAATTAGAATTAAATCTAAACAATAATTTCCTAATTGGATCCAGATTAAACTTTAAATTATAAAACCTAAAAGATAAATTAAAATTAAATATAAACAACAACAACAACAACAACAACAACAACAACAACAACAACAACAATAATAATAATAATAATAATCTTAAAAAAATAGAGTTTAAATTTAAATAAAGTCTTATGTCCAATAAATCTCTACCTAACTCTTCCACATTCATGCTTTTTGCCTCAAATTTTCTTTTTTGTCTTCGATTTAGTCCATGACCATGTGTCCAACCCACGTGGCTCCTAAAATCTGCTCTTTTTGTTCGGTTTTTGCTTGTTTTTCGCTCCTTTCGCTTCCAAATATTTTCCTAAGTATAGAAACATGAATTTAAATGATTATGAACATAAAATTCATTATTTTAAACAGACTAATCATCCAAAAACGCATTAAGATTGAGGCTAAAACATGTTACTTTTGACACTTATCAAATATCCCCACACTTAAGCATTTATTTGTCCTTAAGCAAAATTCTCAATCCACGTTCAAGTTAACTTTCTTAATTCTTCATTTTCATCAATAATGTTTCAGGATAAATTGCAAACAATCAAGCATTGAAAATTCATCTAAAAGAACACTAAAGATTCAAGCAATCTAAGCTAAAAAAATTTTAGCACAAAAATATAGGTGTCTCCCATTATCTAAATAATTACCTTAAATTCAAATTAACAAGAACTGACATCCTCATTAAAGATTCACTCAAAGCACTCAAAGTTTTTAAGGTTCATGAAATAAGCACTCAATAGTAAAAAAATGAAATGTTATTACCATAGGCTTACTTGAAAATCAAACCTCCACCACTGTAAAATGACATGACACACCAATCAAGAGGTCTTTACAAGGTTGTAATGGGGCCAAGGTTAATGGTATGGAAAAGGCTATGGAAAATGCTAGAAGGATTGGTTAAAATCGAGATCAAGTTGATAAGTTACCAAACTAAAAAAAAACAATCAGTTGTTGAATTAAAAGAAAGTGCATCAACATGAATAATAAATAATAAACACGTGCTTTTCAACAATATTGGCACTAATGATTCTAGCTCAAACACATTTTTATCTTCTTCTTCTTCTTTTTTCCATTTTTTTTTTCTTTTTTTTCAATTTTCTTTCAAATTTTTTCTTTTTTATTTATTTTTCTAAATAATAAAATTCAGCAATTCAGATAGTGTAACATAGTTAGACAGCTTAACCAAATCAAATCTCGACAAAAAGGGAGTAAATAAGGGGTAAATATACCATGTATATATGGATCATGGATTAATATTATGTTTAATGAATAAAATGATGTTAGGCTTAATGAGGTTCACTAGGGGTTAATTTATTAGGTAAACTTTTTAAAGGTAAAAAGGGTTAAATCCTAAGTGCCTCTATCATCTCAGCATATCAAATCAATAATGTGGTCTCAACATGCATAATCAAAACAAGTTCTAGAATAACAAATCAAGTTGACATACACACAATCAAAAATAGCATGACCACGAAAAAAAATGTATGCTCTATAGGCTCAAAAGCTCACAAAAATTATGGTTTTAATGTCAAACCTGCAATTTTAGATTTTGAAGATAACAATTCAATTCAGGGAGACAACCTAAAATATTTAATTCTAAAGACAACTGATCATGCTTGACTCTCTCATATCTTAAAGATTAAATCACCCAATATATAAAAGATTCACAAATCAATCTCAAAATAAAATCAATAAAATTTCCAAATAGCAAAAATTCATTCTAATGGGGTATGAGAAAATTATTTAAACACAATAAATAATTCAGGGATTTTATCACAATTATACACAAAAAACCTCCCCACACTTAAGATGTAACTATCCTCAATGTACAAACAGATATAAGCAGAATAAGCACAATACCATAAAAGGGAAAGGAACTGAAACTTCCCTGAATTAGGATGATTTCATCAGAATTGAAAAAAACTGGGAATGCAGCGAGTCTAAAGAAAGTGCAATTTTCCAAGCAAACTAATAAGAAAATAGGCAAAGACAAGTAAGAGAGGGAGATAACAACTAAAAAAAACAACCATAGGAATAAAACTAGTGCATAATTAAAATAAAATAAAAATAAAAATGAAATTGAAAATAAATATACTAATTTTTTTTTTAATTTTCTATTATTTTTCAATTTCTTTTTTCTTTTTTTTCTTTTTTTTCAAAAACATGAAAGTAAAATAAATAATTAAAAAAAAAAAATCACTCGGGTTGCCACTCGAGAAGCACTTGTTTAAAGTCTAAGCTCGACTTACCTATTTAAGCTCATAATTATGGTGGATCTTGAAACCTAAGTTCCTCTCTCCTGTTATCAATATTACCAACACAGTAAAATTTGAGACGTTGATTGTTTACCTTGAATGTGCCATAATTAAGATGTGTTACCTCAATTGTACCATAAGGGAAGACAATTTTTACCACAAAAGGATCGGATCCAATTGACTTGAATTCTGAAGGAAACATTCGTGGATCCGATTTGTCTAATAACACTTTGTCTCCCACTTTAAATATGTTCATCTTCTTAACATGCACTTCATGGTTTTGCGTTGATTCTTCCATGGGTTTCCTCTGCTTCTCATTGAACTTCATTTGCCATTCATTTAATTCCTCGAGTTGCAACATTCGATCTTCATTTTCCACTTGAGTTCTATCACTTTGAATCAAAATTGGCTCCATCATGCTTTCATTAGTGATTTCCTGAAAAAATTGTTGAGTCACATGGTTACTAATATTAACAAAACAATTATCATCATTATACTAATTCAGAACTCTAACAAAATCATGTGCTTTAAGAGTAATCTTTCATCACCTACACGAAGCACAAGTTCACGTGTACCTACATCAATGATAGCTCTGGCAGTGGCTAAAAAGGGTCGACCTAAGATCATAGGTACCTCAACATCCTCAAACATGTCCAATATAATAAAATCAATTGGAATATAAATTTATCCACTTTAACAAGCACATCCTCAATAATACCCCTAGGATATCTAATTGATCTATCAACTAACTAAATACTCATCCTAGTGGGTTTAGGTTCCCCAAGACCAAGTTGTTTGAACATTTTATAAGGCATAACATTTATACTAGCACCCAAATCAGTCAAAGCTTTATCAACATGTAAACTACCAATGAGACAAGGAATAGTAAAACTCCTTGGATCTTTAAGTTTATTGGGTAGTTTGTTTTGGAGAATAGTTAAGCAAACTGCATTAAGCTCCACAGTTGACAAGTTGTCTAAGTTCCTCTTATTAGTCAACAGTTCCTTTAAGAATTTCACAACTTCGGCATCTGTGAAAGAGCTTCAACAAAAGGTAAGTTAATATCCAGTTTTTTTAATAGCTCAAGAAATTTACCATATTTTTCTTTTTCGTGGTCTCTCTTTAATGCTTCTGGATATGAAATTCGAGGTTTGTATTCTCTAAGCACCAACTTATGTTCTTTCTTGGTTTCCTCAACCTCATTATTTGTCACAATAGCTTCTAGGTTCAACTACTGTTTAGGCTCAACCAACCCTTCGACGCTTTGAACAGTGATTGCATGGATTTGCACTTTTGGGTCAGGTTCAATGTTACTAGGAAAGCTACCTTGAGGTCCTTTCGAAACTAGTTTAGTAAGCTGTCCGATTTGATTTTCGAGACCATGAAGTGATGCTTGCTGATTTTTTGAAGCTGTCTCATTGCTTTGAAATCTCGCTTCAGAAACCAAAATAAATTTAGCAAGAATTTCTTCAAGGTTCGATTTTTGCTCTTGCTGATAAGGTTGCTGAAAAGCTGGTCTAGTTTCAGAAATCAAAATAAATTTAGGAAGAATCTCTTTAAGGTTCGATTTCTGCTCTTGTTAAAATGTTAGAGGGGATTGTGACCATTAATTTCATTGATCACCCCAAGAAAAGTTTGGATGATTCCTCCATCCTGCATTATAAGTATTGCTATAGGGATTATTTTGAGGTCTAGAATTATTGCCCAAAAATTTGACTTGCTCATGCTCCATGTTAGACTTGAAGGGTGAATATTTTGAATTATGCATTCTCGTTCCATTCGCATCACATTTCATCATCGGTTTTCCTGCGTAGAAAAACTCAAAACGTCAACTTTTTTATTCAGTAATTCCACTTGACTTGCCAACATAGCAACTACATCCATATTAAAAACTTCAGTTGCTTTCATCGATTTTGTTCTCATGACTTGCCACTGAAAATTATTCATTGACATCTCAATAAACTCGTGGGTAGCCTCTAAAAGAACCTATAAAATAAAAAAATTTAAATGTAAAAATTAAATTAAAAACAAAAAAATATGAAAATAAAAATAAAAGTGGCTAAATTAATAGAAATAAAGTTTTCCTAATATTTCAGTCCCTGGCAATGGCGCCAAAAACTTGATGCGGTCAAAACTAACTAAAAATATGACTGAGGCAAGTGCACCTATCAATTAATAGTATAGTTACGATGAGCACAAATATCGTTCCCACAAGGACTAAAATTACAAGTAATAGCTGTCTTCCTATTATCTAACCGATCAAATAGAGTGATTGTTTTAAACTAAATTTAACTAAATTAATAAACTAAAAGTGTGACAAAGAATAAAACAAGAAATAACAAGTGTTTTAATACCAAGAAACAAACAATACTCAGGAAAGACTCCACCTAGATTTCATCTGCCATTATCATTCTGAATTAAGCAATTTACTCACTTAGTATTTTGATACGTAGAAATCCCTAAATTATGCTAAAACCTCTATTCAAGCATAAAAGCAACTGACTCTAGGTTGATTAATTGAAATTTCTTTCTACTTAAAACCCTATTGTCGCATCAACTTAATCAATGATATCTTCCTCTTGCTTTCCTCAACCTCATTATTTTTCACAATAGCTTCTAGCTTTGGCTTTCATGCTTTGAACAGTGATTGCATGAATTTTCTCTTTTAGGTTAGTTTTAGTGTTACTAGGTAAGATACCTTGAGGTTTTTTCAAAACTAGTATAGTAAGCTACCTGATTTGATTTTCGAGACCATGAATTGACGCTTGTTGAATATTTAAAGTTGTCTCATTGCTTTGAAATCTCGCCTCAGAAATCGAAATAAATTCAACAAGCATTTATTCAAAGTTCGATTTTTGCTCTTGCTAATAAAGTTGCTGAAAAGCCGGTCTAGTTTCAGAAACCGAAATAAATTTAGCAAGAATCTCTTCAAGGTTCAATTTCTGCTCTTGCTAAAAAGTTGGAGGGGATTGTGACCATTGATTTCCTTGACCACCTCAAGAAAAATTTGGATGATTCCTCCTTCCTGCATTATAAGTATTGCTATATGGGTTATTTTGAGGTTTAGAATTATTACCCAAAAAGTCGACTTGCTCATGCACCATGTTAGACTTGAAGGGTGAATATTTTGAATTAAGCATCCTCGTTTCATTAGCATCACATTGCATCATCGGTTTTCCTGTGTAGAAAAATTCAAAACGTCAACTTTTTTATTCAGTAATTCCACTTGACTTGCCAACATAGCAACTACATCCATATTAAAAACACCGATTTCTTTCATCAGTTTTGTTCTCATGACTTGCCACTGAAAATTATTCAATGACATCTCAATAAACTCGTGGGTTGCCTCTAAAAAAACCTATAAAATAAAATAAAAAATTAAATTAAAAAAATATGAAAATAAAAATAAAAGTGGCTAAATTAATAGAATTAAAATTTTCCTAATATTTCAATCCCCGGCAACGGCGCCAAAAACTTGATGCGATCGAAATTAACTCTAGTTTGATCCTTAGAAATTTCTAAATTATGCTCATAACTCTCTATTCAAGCTTAAAAGCAACTAACTCTAGGTTGATTAATTGAAATTTCTTTCTAATTAAAACCCTATTGTCACATTAACTCAATCTATGGATTCCCTTATTAGATTTGACTCTAATTCGGTAGATTTGTGTCGTCCTATTTCTAGGATTGCATGCAACTCCACTTAATTATGCTAGATCTACTCTTAAACAGGGTTTATTCCTCCTCTGATTTAAGCACATCAAATAAGAATTAAGCACAACAACTAAGAACAAAATATAAGTATTTATTACGTAAGATCAGAAATCAAATGCCAAAATTCATCTTAGGGTTCATCTCCCCTAGGTATTTAGGAATTTAATTCATGCTAATGAAGGAAAACATCTCAGAAACAGTATAACTGCAAGATAAAGGAAGAGTCATAATAAAATCAAAATAAATTATAAAAAGGTCTTCAATCTTCGTGGAAATTTGCTTCAAAGACGACTTCTATGGTGTTTCTTCAATTGTTTTCTTAAATAATCTCTGACGGTTAGGGTTTGGGGAATTGAGGATTTTACAGAAAATTCAAAGTACCTAATTCATATCACTTCATCCCCTATTTATAATACATAAAAATCTCTAGTTAGATCCAAATTAAATTTCTAAAAAGATAATTAGAATTAAATCTAAACAATAATTCCCTAATTGGATCCAAATTAAACTCTAAATTATAAAACCTAAAAGATAAATTAAAATTAAATATAAACAATATAATAATAATAATCCTAAATATTAATTCCAAAAAATAGAGTTTAAATTTAAATAAAGTTTTATATCTAATAAATCTCTTCCCAACTCTTCCACATTCACGCTTTTTATCCCAAAGTTTCCTTTTTGTCTTTGAATTAGTCCATGGTCATTTGTCCAGCTTGTGTGGCTCCTAAAACCTGCTTTTTTTTTTTCCGATTTTCACTTTTTTTCGCTCCCAAATGCTTTCCTAATTATAGAAACATGAATTTAAATGATTATGAACATAAAATTCATTATTTTAAACCGACTAATCATCCAGAAACGCATTGAGAATGAGGCTAAAACATGTTACTTTTGGCACTTATCAAATATCCTCACACTTAAGCATTTACTTGTCCTCAAGTAAAATTCTCAACCCACGTTCAAGTTAACTTTCTTAATTCTTCATTTTCATCAATAATGTTTGAAGATAAATTGCAAACAATCATGCATTGGAAATTCATCTAAAAGTACACTAAAGATTCAAGCAATCTAAGCTAAAAAAAATTTAGCACAAAAATATAGGTGTCTCCCCTTATCTAAATAATTACCTTAAATTCAAAATTAACAAGAACTGGCATCCTCACTAATGATTCACTCAAAGCACTCAAAGTGTTTAAGGTTCATGAAATAAGCACTCAATAGTAAAAAATGAAATGTTATTACCATAGGCTTGCTTGAAAATCAAATCTCCACCACTGTAAAATGACATGACATACCAATCAAGAGGTCTTTACAAGGTTGTAATGGGGCCAAGGTTAATGGTATGGAAAAGACTAGAAGAATTGGTTAAAATCGAGATCAAGTTGATAAGTTACCGAACTAAAAAAAACAATCAGTTGTTGAATTAAAAGAAAGTGCATCAACACGAATAATAAATAATAAACACGAGCTTTTCAACAGTATATGGCATTAATGATTCTAGCTCAAACATATTCTTCTTCTCTTTTTCAATTTTTTTCTTTTTTATCAAATTTTTTTCGAATTTTTTACTTTTTTTTCTTTTTGTAGATAATAAAATTCAACAATTCAAATAGTGGAACATAGTTATACAACTTAACCAAATCAAATCTCAACAAAAAAGGGGTAAATATACCACATATATATAAATTTAAATAAAATCTTATGTCAAATAAATCTCTTCCTAACTCTTTCACATTCACACTTTTTGCCCCAAATTTTCCTTTTTGTCTTCAATTTAGTCCATGACCATGTGTCCAACCCATGTGACTCCTAAAATCTGCTCTTTTTGTCCAGTTTTCACTTGTTTTTTGCTCATTTCGCTCCTATATGCTTTCTTAAGTATTGAAACATGAATTTAAAGGATTATGAACATAAAATTAATTATTTTAAACGACTAATCATTTTAAAACACATTAATAATTAGGCTAAAACATGTTACTTTTGGCACTTATCAGTTGACCTCTTGAGGGTGGCACGTGTATTAACATTGGGATATTATCCCTTTCAATCCCTAAAAAGTTTTCATGTGTTACAATTTAACCCTTATCTCCTTTTTTTAAAATTTATGCTTTAATTTTTATTTAGTTTCCAATTTAATCCTTCAATGTTCTTTCCTTATGTTTTTTTTTTATTTTGCACCTTAATTTTATTTTGCTTTTCAATTCAGTCCTTTTTTATATGTTTTATTTTTTTTATTTCTTTCTATTATTTATTTTATGTTTTTGCTTATTTATCTTTTTATGCCTATTTTATTTTATTTTCTAGTATATTTAATTTGTAATATTTATATTTTGTTCTTTTAAATTAGGCAATTTAATTACTTATATTTGTTTTACTTTAGCATTTACGTTTTATTTATTTTATTGTTATGTCATTTTATCGTATTTTTATCATTAGTATCATTGACATTATTATCATTTTTTTAGTATCATTTTGTTTATTACATTGTTATGTCATTATAATGTACTCTATTTTATTTATTTTTTATACAATTTTTTTATTTATTTTTGTTATGATTATATTGTATATTATATTTACATATCTTCATCCATTTTTTTGTGAGTAAATAAATTAGTCGCATCTCATATTAAAATATCATATTTGATTCCTGCATAATGAATAAGCAATTTTCAAAACCGATGTATTGTTCTTTATTAAGGGAACTCGAGATATTGTGCCCTAACGTACTGCGTACAATTTTTTCCTTGAACCTATGTAATTGAATATCCTATTTAAAATTGAAATATATAAGGTTTGGTTAATAATTAATTAGAAACGCTCTTCATTTTCGAAGATTCGAGGTGTTGTGCCCTAACTTACTGGACATGATTTTTCCTCTCAATTAACTCGAAATAAACAAGCTTTCTTCTCAAAATTCGATTTTTAAACTACATTGAAACATATCATTCACGCATTCAAGGATCACATTTTAAATTTTCCTCGAGTTCTCGATTTCAAACATTAAGACTCTAAATAATCAATTAGGTATCAATTTTGGGCGTTATGAGGGTGTTAATCCTTCCTCATGCGTAATTGACTCTCAAACCCCTTTTTTTTATTTTATTGACCAAAAAGAAAAATCGTCATTTTAAAAATGATAAAAATTCGAGGTGATCTAATAACACCTAATTAAAAAGCATTGGTTGCAACTCCATTTTCGATTTTTAAAATAAAAGTCGAGACTTTTCAAAAAAAAGGTTTCGACAGCCATTGTTGAAAACATCATCGATTACAAACCTTACGAAATTTTGAGCACATATAAGCTAAAATTCCTAAAATACCCTTAAAACTTCTAGGACCAATTTTGGGGTGTGACAATACTAAATTGAGCTACTGACTTCCTACACATTCGAATTATCATGGAGGTATTGATACTAAATACTCTATTATCAATACCTCTGCACATAACAGCAAAAATAAAACCAAAACTAAGCATTTAACACAACCATATATAATTTGTTTCAACATGCATCTTAACTTCAAAGTTCGACATAAAAAATATCCAAAATTACAACTCAAAGCATCATCAATAGTTAAGCTAAGCAATATCAGTAATCAAACAACAAATGTCTATAAAGTTTATGAGCAACAAAGCTAAGTAATCATCCAAAACATCATGGAAATATTTATGCAACAACTTTACCACATTGCCTTATTCCCACAGTTCAAAATAATAGCTATAAATCATCTAATCAAATGCTAAAACTACTTGGATCACTACATTGGAAATTTCCACACTGTTCACACCGCTACGCTAACTATTTGCAAAGGTTTAAAAAGAGTGGGTGAGCTTTAACAAGCTCAGTGAATGACCGGAATAACCACTAAGTAAACATGCATTCACATGTTAATTGGAAACAATCAAGATCAACTACACATACAATTTATTGTAAGAACATACTAACATATTCATTTAATCTTAGTCAACTCATTTAGCTTATCATTCACTTGTTCAACATACATCATATAGTGCAATAACATATTTTATAAAATCACAATAAAATGATAATTTGACACTTGAGGCTATGGAACATAAAATTGGGCTTTACCACCACACATTAGATACACGGATCTCCAACACACCATTTGACTCGAAGAGTCGAACATATCCCAGAAGCGTAGTATATAGCTAACACTCTCCATCACACCAACATATCTCGATGAATGGAACTTAGCCCACATTTCGTTATCTGTCCAATACAGTCCCAGGCTTAAACACCCCAAAAACACAACATATTGGTTAGTACTCACAATCCTATGTCATGCTAACTATATCCAATGATCTCAAAGTTCGCAAGGCCAAAATATCCACAATTAAACACACATTCTACTTACCTTTTTCTGCACTTTTACACTTCAAATTCACATTATAACTATCAAATGACATGTACAACAGGCCCCCAATTATACTTTCACAATAAACATCAGAAGCATATTTCACATTTCAGAGTATCACATCTTAATTCTCAATTCCGCAATCACACAATCACATATTTCACAAATTAAATAAGGGTATGAGAAAGCAACGACTCCGAAACACTCACCATTCGCGCTTTTGTCTTGTCCTGAAAGCCTAAACTAGCTTTCCCTTGCCTTTGTCTTTACTTGTAGAAGGTCCTAATATTTTCGAAGCTTCACCAAAGTAGATCACACAATAAATGCAATTAACATTTAGCCAAAGACCTATCTAAATCGACCAAAAACACAAGCCTCAGTTATATTCTCCTAAAATTGAAATTTCAACTAGCTTAGCCGAAACACAAAACTCTTAACACCTACATGTTCCTAACACATTAAAATTGATTCCAATTGGCTAATTATACTTCCAATAACAATCCCCAACCTTCCAACTACACAAAATTATACAAATTCATGGTTTCATAATTTTCAACATACTGTGATAATTTTCACGAAAATTCATTAAAACCCTGGAATTCCTTAACGAAACTTCAAGGAATGTTTAGGAACCTTCTAATCACTTTAAAACAAGTTGAAAAATACTTTGAAACATCATTTTTGTTCAAAATCCTGAAATCCACCATTAACGACCTAATTTTCGACTTTTATTCAAAACATTCAATTCAATAAGTAAAAAACTCCATTTAAGAGACTAGATATCATCAAAAACTAATAGAGAATTGAATCATTACCTTAGATGGAAGAAAAATGAATGTTTGGTAGAAAATCCAAAAAACCCACAAGTTTGAGAGATGATAAAATTAATGTTTTTTTGGTGTTTTTCTTTGAATTATATGAAGGTTTATTGCTTGGGTGATGATAGAAATCAAGGAAATTAAAGTTTGAAAAATGAAATTGAATGGGAAGAGATTGGGGATGCTAGAGATGACGAAACAAAAATAAGGGGAAGGGGTTTCGTGAATTTTATTGTAGGTGGAGGGAAAGAAATTGGTTAATTTTAAACTTTGGTAAATTTACCCTTTTGGTACTCTTAACTTTAACCTTCTTTTCAAAAACAATACTCTATTCAAAATTAAAGGTCTTCTGAACATCTTTTTCAAAAATTTATTTAATTTTCTAAAAGCCATATACGAAGACATTTCTGGTTTACCATGCTCTGAATTTTCGAACACATTGGAGCTAAAATCCCTAAATTACCCTCGAAACTACTAGGCCCAATTTTGAGGTGTGACAATTATCAAAACCTTAAACCCAAATATCTTACAAAGCTATTATTTTATCCAAATATACTTACAAATCTATGTTTCCTTGACACATAGAGTCATGGAACATACCTTGATGAGAGGAAAATTACTAGTAAAGACCAGGGTTTTGGACTCATCTTACTTTCACCTTTAGCAACTCCAAGCACCAGATCGAACTTCCATTGAGCAAACCAATAGCCCCTACTTGACAAAACATAGGAACTCATCAAAACCTATCCATTTAACTCATTTTCTTTCATTTTGACCATCTGAAATCTCTGAATAAAACTTCATAATGCCTGCACTACCAAGGTAAATGGATCTGCTCCTTAAGACTATAATATGTAAGGTTGAAGATCTTACCTTGACAAGGGGCATCTTAGGACCTAGATCCAAATCCTTGACTTAGCTTACGGGTTTAGAGAAATTACTCTAGGTTCCTCCTATCTTTTAAACTAAGAATACTTCTTAGAGAAGAAAGGGAAAACTTTCTCTCCTCTTATCAGAAGATCTTGATACCTCACCTTTATCCCTATGGTTATTTGACACGTGTCTTAGTCCTTACAATCTGCTAGATATACGCTTTACAACTGTAAAGAGACGTGTACAAAAATTCCAATCTTGCTTGTGTCTTAGCCAAACTTCCAATCTGGCTCTGCATCTCTTTTAACATATGGAGTATAGATCGCTCTAAATCTCTATTAGAGGCTGTTTGTACTCCAGGTATTTGTGATGTTGTATATGCGAATGCCTTTCCCTTTCTAGATTGTCTCGGCTCTTCCATGAAGTGCAGCATTATTTGCTTTGTTATGGCATAGGAGTTGTATGTGATATCTTTGTTGGTTTCCCTAAGGACCATTTCCTGCTCACACAAGGAAGAAATAAATGAAGGGAAAAATAAGCTAATTGCGTTCTTTTATGCGCATTTATGAATCTCTTTGAAAATGATTATGCCTACATTGATCTTTCGTCTTGTTATTACTAAGTGCTGAAATAACATTCTTTCCTTAGAGACCATCGAGTGTTGTGTACATGGACTTAAACATGCCTTGACAAAATGGTGCCATACTTTGCAGCATGGTTCAAGGACTTTCGGTGAATAGTGCAACTATCTTGCTTAGACATAATCCATTGCGTCCCTGGTAGATCTTGCAACACTTTCTTCAACCCTTCTTCATCAATTGCCTCTATAAATGGAGTGTGCTCATCTATAGTATTTTTCAAACAATAATGACTGTTGATGACCTCTTTATCGAATAGCATAGACTTTCCCCTAACATATACGAAAGCATTTTTTGGAGTGGTGAGATGTGGATAAAATTCTCGAACCATCTTAGTGTATATATCGTCAGGGTGGAGGCAAAATATGTCCCAACCATGTGTTTAAACAACTGACATGATTTCTTCTCCATACTCCAACAATTCATCTTTGAATAAAAATCCTTTTTCTGGCCATAGAACTCTTTTGTTGATATCTGCTAAAGAACGTTGTTGCTGGTAGTGATGGACCATCGAGCATTCTTCATGCCATTTTTCACAATGTCAAGACAGTAAAAAATGAAAGTTTCAAAATAAGGAAGAACAACTGTAATGAAGAGCACAAAGTTTGAAACAATTGGTATTGGTAAAAGTATGTTCAACAAGTTAAGTGAAAATAACCGATAAGGGTAAAGACAGTTGGCCTAGTCATCATTATGGTTTGTAAAAATTGAGGCTTATGCAGAAAAAGAGTGTTAGTTCAGGATTATGAAAAAAACTGAAAGTTGATTGGACTTCTCTTATCTCTATTCATCAATGTTAGCAATATTTCCTACTTGAGTCCTTAAGTGGTACAGTCCTATCCTTGAATCCTCTAAATGCATCTGCATAACGCTTATAAATTTAAAAAAAAAAAGAATTAACTAAGCTTTAAAATATCACAAATTAAAATAAGGAAAAACAAAATAAAATGAAATAAACTTAAAATGCAGTAAAATAAATTGAAAAACTTTAAAAATACTGAAAAGAATTAAAATAAACATTCCTACTCACTGCAAACTCTTCTTTATCAAATATTAGCTTGTGCCTTTAAATTATCAATGTACTATCAAATTTATAGGTGTTTTTATCCACAAGATCATGAGAAATATCACTAATAATTTTAAAAGGTTCAGACCAATGAAAGCTTGATTTATCCTTGAACAATTCTAAATCAGATAATGAAACTCGTTGCCCAGGTTCAATTTGCCTTGACAAAGTTTCTTTGTTAGGGCATTTTTCAGTCTTACCCTTTTATATCCCGTCAAGTTCATGGCATCATGTTTTTTTTTCTTCATTTAGGATGTCTATGAGCATAATGTCATGACATTCTTTCTTATTATCAAAATTTCACACAACATCAAAAACATTGAACGTCACTTGTTAATTATTAACCTTCATTGTGAGCTCTCCTTTTTGTAAATCAATTAGGGTTCTTCTCGTAGCAAGGAAAGGTCTCCCCAAAATGATGGGTACTTCATTATCATCTTCACAATCGAGAACGATAAAATCGGTAGGAAATATAAATTGATCCACCCTTTCCAAAACGTCCTCTATTTAACCTTCCGGATGTGCATATGATCTATTCACAAGTTGCAACATTACTGTTGTAGGTCTCACTTTCCCAATCTCGAGCTATTTGAAAATAGACATAGGCATTAGATTTATACTTGCTCCAAGATCACATAATGCCTTGCTAATATAATGATTGCCTATAAAATAGGGAATAGTAAAACTCCCTGGGCCTTTTAACTTTGGTGGCAATTTGTTCATCAAAATTGTCATGCACCTTTCATTGAGAGCATTTGTTTCAAATTCTCCCAGCCACTTTTTCTTCGACAAAATGTCTTTCATAAATTTGAAATAATTAGGCATCTGTTCCAAAGCTTCAACAAGTGGATGTTGATGTGTAATTGTTTCAGGACATCCAAAAATCTTTTAAATTGGAAATCTTGTTTTGATTTCTAAAATCTTTGGGGAAATGGTGGTAGTGGCCTTCCTTCTGTTTATTGTGAATGTTTTGCTGTGGTATTTTTATCAACCTTGATATTTGGATCTAACACTGATTTTTGTTCAACCTTCTCAGACATAGGTTTCTCTTTCGGTATCTCAGCTTCTTCTTCATGGGTATGCTTCATCTCCCCTTCTTCTTTTGTTGTGGCATTTTGGGTAGTAATGCAATCTGGTGATTGTACTCCACGTCAGAGTGTGATGGCTTGGCATTACTCCTTCCCTTTCTGATACGAGTCGCAAGAACCAAATTCAAGCTTATGAATGTGATGGGATCAAAGTTTCTCAAGGCCCAATAATAAGGTCTAAGGCCAAGCATATTTGAGCATGTTTGAACGGGACCATCCAAAACTTCGTTACCAAGGCCCTAGATGTGCACACGACCGAAAAAGAAAATCAAGATTCACTTTCTTGTTTTCAAAAAAATCAAGAAACCGAATCTTGGTCCAATTTTTCCATTCCAAACAATTTAAAGAATCAAGAAAATCAAGATTTCAAATCTTGTAAATCTTGGTCCAAGAAATCGAAGCTGCAAATTTTCAAGTTGGGGAAATCAGCAGGCTTGCGATGACTTTTTGGATGGGATCCAGGAATTTATGGGTTGAGATGTCTGCATGGATTTCGAAGATACATCTCTTATCTTCGAAATGCACTTTGAATCACTTGATTTCAAGTTCGGGAGCTCAAGTTATGATCATTTTAAAAAAGACTGCGCAAGTAGAATTTCTGGACGTTATTATGACGAGAATTACGAGTTTCGGGCTTTTAATTCGAGTTTAAATCATATTAGGTTCGGTTTTTAGGTTTAATTTTTATTATATGAGCCCAATATTGTATTATCAGCTCTTATTATTTTATTGTTATTTTTTTATTCCGAATTTTTAATAATTATTAAGTAGTTTAAGTGTTTAGGAGTTTTATGTCAACAAGAAAGTTTCTTGTTTAGATTAGTTAGAGTTCTAGTTTAATTAAGAGTTTTATTTAGATTTATTTAGCTTGTCTATATATAGGCCTTGTAATTGTAAACAAAATTCTAGATTTTGATTATTTTGAGTCAATAATAATTCTCTTTGAGTTTTTCTTCAAGAATTGCTCTTGAGTTTTTTTTAGAAGTTTGTTTAAACAATCTTTTAGGTTGTGGGAATTATCTTCAAGCTTTTTCTTGCCAATATCTCTTTTTGGAGGGGAAATTAGAGCCATTGAATGGGGTTGTGGATTCTTATTGTTTCCAAGGCTTCTTAGGATGTTATCTTGTCTTTTCTATCTTTAATCTATCGTTCTAGTTTGATCTAGTTTATTTCTTGCTGTTTAGGGTTACTGATTTAGTCGATTTTCGTTCTTGGTTGAAATTGCTTCAAGAGGGACGTTCTCCTACCCTGATCCATCAAGAAACACATCAAAAATTAGGAGATACAATTTTTTCTTGCTGTTTCAAGCATTCTTGCCTAAACAGTTTGCTTTTATCTTTTAAATTACTTCTAATGAATCTGTTTCTGTTTTTATTTTCCAGATCTGGTTAGGACGTTTTCTTGAGGTCCAAGGATGGTTTCTTTCATCCAAGAAACCCTAATTTCGTTCTCTATTGGATCCGTTACTAGTCATTTATATTTCTTTCGTTTTAACTTTGTTTGATTATTCTTCTTGTCAATTAATCTATCTTTCTTTGTTTTCGTTTCAGATTACATTTGTCTAGAGCTTTAGGGTAGGTGCGCTACTTGACAACTTTATGATCCCCTTCTTCTTTCATTTCGTACCATTTGGCATAAGATTTTGGACGTTTAGGGTATTCTTCGTTGCTTTCTACACTGATTTCCATTACTAATAGCCAACTACAGTTTTTACCCAGTAAATTTTTCGAGAAAAAATAATTTTGAGTGTGTAAACATTTTTCAATTGATCTGAAATTTTATATACTAATTCTTGGCACCATATTACAGTATAAAAAAAATATTTTCCACCAAAAAAAGTGATCAAAAAGTAGAGAAAAAAGAAAATATGAGAAAAATAAAAAAATATTCCGTGGGTTGAATATTGTGTCAAAAAATTCCAGATCAAAAACACATTATTTGTAGAGGCTCCAATTTAAATTTCGTGATTTTTGGAAATCGAAAACACCTCGAACAAAGTTTGTCAAGTTGCTTTGCAATTTTTTTGGGTTTTAAAGTTTCTGCAATTTTATTGATTCTTAGTTTTAGGTTTTCATTTTTTTTTTTTGCTTTTTATTGTTTTTTTATACATTATAACACTTTCTTGTTTCTTGTATTAGTAGGTTAACGAACGTTGCAGCTTCCTTCTTCCGTGCAACACAATTCTTTGGTGTCTAGCTGATTTTGGACTCATAATGCTATTAGGATTACTTTGTTAGTTTGATTCTAGTACATCCTAATTTATTGACATAAATACTTCTAAAAGACTCACAAGATTAATTCTTACCTCATTGAAAATTTAAATTTTCTTTTTGAGTGCATAACGGTGAGGTTTGTTTAATTTTTTTCTTTTTTTTTGAGTGTTGTGTTTTTTTTCCCCAGATTTGTCACAATGTCTCATAGTAGGAAAGGGAGTGATGACCAGAGTGACAAACCACTAGTTAACATCGAAAATCTTGCTGGTGTCGCAACAAAATTAGATCTCCATGCCATCACTGATAAGTTTGGAACCATGTTCAATCAGTTGAACAATACCTTAAATCAGTTGCGAACTGAGCAAAGGACTCAATGTTGGGGTGCTAATGATGATAATGGGTTTGAACAACCTCATGCTCATAGACATCAAGCTAGATGTGTACCTCGTGTGGGTGAAGATCCTTTGGTTCCCAATAATCGCGGACAACCTTCATTGGCAAAGCCGAAGTTCACAATTCCTCAATTTCGTGGAAAGAATGATCCCAAAGCATACTATGAGTGGGAATCAAAAATAGAGCTTATGTTTCGTTACAATAAATGCCTAGAAGATGAGAAAGTTCCATTGGCAACCCTTGAATTTTCAGACTATGCGTTGAGTTGGTGGACTCAACTTGGTATAAGTCACCAACGAAACTACGAGAGAGAAATTACCACATGGGATGAGTTGAAACAAGTTATACGAAAACACTTTATCCTAACACATTATTATAGTGAGGTCAAAACCAAACATCGATGACTTGTTCAACGAAGTAGATCAGTTGATTAGTACTTTACGAAGAGATGGTCAAAAGAAAGGAGGATTCCAAGTGATCTCTCACATTTTGAGCAATGTTGTTGGTGTAGTTCAAAAGATCATGAGAGTTTTCGATGTTCAATCCAATATCCAACTAGAGAAGAAAGTAAGTATGACTTTGTGTCTTTTGTTGACTCTTACTCTAGTGAAAAAAAGATTGGTTGTGATGACGAACTTTGTGAACCAGAAAAAGAGGATAATGAGAAATTTTCCCTTGAATCTATAGGTGAAGTAGAAACGTCATGTTCTCCTACCGAGATGCCTTGTCTTGAATTGAATATTCAAAATACTTGTGAGGGGGATATGGGAAGTGAGAAAAAAATATGTGAAAAGGCCAAGAGAAAAGAGATCTTTAGTGATAAAAGTCTATTTGATGGTCCAAATTTGGTGAGTGATAATCCATATGAGATAAATTTGGAGAGTTCTTAAGAGGAAAAAAAATGAAAAACAAGAAGAAAAAGAAAAAGAAAAACGAAAATGAAAAACAAGAAGATACCCATACAAAAGTGATAATGCATAAAATTAGAGAGTTTCGGCTTTTAATTTGGGTTTAAATCATATTGGGTTAGGTTTTTAGGTTTATTTTTTATTATATATGAGCCCAATATTGTTTTATCAGCTCTTATTATTTTATTGTTATTTTTTTATTCCGAATTTTTAATAATTATTAAGTAGTTTAAGTTTTTAGGAGTTTTATGTCAACAAGAAAGTTTTTTGTTTAGATTAGTTAGAGTTATAGTTTAATTAAGAGTTTTTTTTATATTATTTAGCTTGCCTATATATAGGCCTTGGAACTGTAAAGAAAACACTGGATTTTGATTATTTTGAGTCAATAATAATTCTCTTTGAGTTTTTCTTCAAGAATTGCTCTTGAGTTTTTTTTAAAAGTTTGTTTAAACAATCTTTCAGGTTATGGGAATCATCTTCAAGCTTTTTCTTGCCAAGATCTCTTTCTTGGAGGGGAAATTAGAATCATTGAAGGGAGTTATGAATTCTTATTGTTTCCAAGGCTTCTTCGGACATTATCTTGTCTTTTGTATACGTTATCTTGTCTTTTCTATCTTTAATCTATCGTTCTAGTTTGATCTAGTTTATTTCTTGCTGTTTAGGGTTACTGATTTAGTCGATTTTCGTTCTTGGTTGGAATTGCTTCAAGAGGGACGTTCTCCTACCCTGATCCATCAAGAAACACATCAAAAATTAGGAGATACAATTTTTTCTTACTGTTTCAAGCATTCTTGCCTAAACAGTTTGCTTTTATCTTTTAAATTACTTCTAACGAATCTGTTTGTGTTTTTATTTTTCAGATCTGGTTAAGACGTTTTCTTGAGGTCCAAGGATGGTTTCTTTCATCCAAGAAACCCTAATTTAGTTCTCTATTGGATCTGTTACTAGCCATTTATCTTTCTTTCGTTTTAACTTCGTTTGATTATTCTTCTTGTCAATTAATCTATCTTTCTTTGTTTTCGTTTCAGATTACATTTGTCTAGAGCTTTAGGGTAGGTGCACGACTTGACAACTTTACGATCTTCTTCTGCTTTCGTTTCGTACCATTTGGTATCAGATTTTGGATGTTTTGGGTATTCTTCGTTGCTTTCTACACTGATTTCCATTGCTAATAGCCAACTAGCAGTTTTTACCCAGTAAATTTTTCGAGAAAAAATAATTTTGAGTGCGTAAATATTTTTCAATTGATCTGAAATTTTATATACTGATTCTTGGCACCATATTACAGTATAAAAAATATTTTCCACCAAAAAAAGTGATCAAAAAGTAGAGAAAAAAGAAAAATATGAGAAAAATAAAAAAATAAAAAAATGTTCCGTGGGTTGAATTTTGTGTCAAAAATTTCCAGATCAAAAACACATTATTTGTAGAGGCTCCAATTTAAATTTCGTGATTTTTGGAAATCGAAAACACCTCGAACAAAGTTTGTCAATTTGCTTTGCAATTTTTTTGGGTTTTAAAGTTTCTGCAATTTTATTGATTCTTAGTTTTAGGTTTTCATTTTTTTTTTGCTTTTTATTGTTTTTTTATACATTATAATACTTTCTTGTTTCTTGTGTTTGTAGGTTAACGAACGTTGCAGCTTCCTTCTTCCGTGCAACACAATTCTTTGGTGTCTAGCTGATTTTGGACTCATAGTGCTATTAGGATTACTTTGTTAGTTTGATTCTAGTACATCCTAATTGATTGACATAAATACTTCTAAAAGACTCACAAGATTAACTCTTACCTCATTGAGAATTTAAATTTTCTTTTTGACTGCATAATGGTGAGGTTTGTTTAATTTTTTCTTTTTTTTTGAGTGTTGTGTTTTTTTTCCCCAGATTTGTCACAATGTCTCATAGTTGGAAAGAGAGTGATGACCAGAGTGACAAACCACTAGTTAACATCAAAAATCTTGCTGGTGTCGCAACAAAGTTAGATCTCCATGCCATCACTAATAAGTTTGAAACCATGTTCAATCAGTTGAACAATACCTTAAATCAGTTGCGAGCTGAGCAAAGGACTCAATGTTGGGGTGCTAATGATGATAATGGGTTTGAACAACCTCATGCTCGTAGACATCAAGCTAGACATGTACCTCTTGTGGATGAAGATGCTTTGGTTCCCAATAATCACGGACAACCTTCGTTGGCAAAGCCGAAGTTCACAATTCCTCAATTTCGTGGAAAGAATGATCCGAAGCATACTATGAGTGGGAATAAAAAATAGAGCTTATGTTTCGTTACTATAAATGCCTAGAAGATGAGAAAGTTCCATTGGCAACCCTTGAGTTTTCAGACTATGCGTTGAGTTGGTCGACTCAACTTGGTATAAGTCGCCAACGAAACTACGAGAGAGAAATTACCACATGGGATGAGTTGAAACAAGTTATACGAAAATGCTTTATCCTAACACATTATTATAGGGAGGTCAAAACCAAACATCAACGATTTGTTCAACGAAGTAGATCAGTTGAGGAGTACTTCACGAAGAGATGGTCAAAAGAAAAGGAGGATTTCAAGTGATCTCTCACATTTTAAGCAATGTTGTTGGTGTAGTTCAAAAGATCATGAGAGTTTTCGATGTCCAATCCAATATCCAACTAGAGAAGAAAGTAAGTATGACTTTGTGCCTTTTGTTAACTCTTACTCTAGTGAAAAAAAAGATTAGTTGTGATGACGAACTTTGTGAACTAGAAAAAGATGATAATGAGAAATTTTCCTTTGAATCTATAGATGAAGTAGAAACGTCATGTTCTCCTACTGAGATGCCTTGTCCTGAATTGAATATTCAAAATACTTGTGAGGGGGATATGGGAAGTGAGAAAAAAATATGTGGAAAGGCCAAGAGAAAAGAGATCTTTAGTGATAAAAGTCTATTTGATGGTCCAAATTTGGTGAGTGATAATCCATATGAGATAAAATTGGAGAGTTCTTAAGAGGAAAAAAATGAACAACAAGAAGAAAAAGAAAATGAAAAACAAGAACATTAAAATGAAAAATAAGAAGATACCCATACAAAAGTGATAATCCATAAAATTAGAGAATTTTGACTTTTAATTTGAGTTTAAATCATATTGGATTCGGTTTTTAAGTTTAATTTTTATTATATATGAGCCCATTTGCACGGCGCCCCGTGGATTGCTATTTGACAGTAACGATTAAAGATTTTTTCTAGCTTACAAAATGGAAATAAAATATTAAATTTAAAATTTTGGGAAGTTGGAAGAAATTTCTGTAAGTTTCTCCCTTTTATTCTCAAACCCAAAATTTGTCTGTTCATCTTTTTAACATTCTCTAGTTGAGCATTTAAAATTTAAGCAACCTCAGATAAAAAGCTTCTCATCTTCATCTCTTTACTTTTTTTTCTCTTTGATTTATTTGGCAGGAGAAACCCAAAACATTCCCTTTCTTTCTCTTGAATCAACTATGGTTTTGGTGGGGGCGTTTAAGGGTGCTGGAACAGTAGTTTGGGAGAGCTATGCAATAAGCTTGGAGGTGGAGGGGTGGCAATTGTGGTGTGGTTCAATCCTAGAAAAAAAAAAAAAATCATCAGATCCATGATAATGAAGTTAATAGTATTTTGAAGTTGGATTTTTTTTTAAAAGAACAAATTTTAGAATGAAAAAAATTTGTTTCCTAAGTTTTAGATGGAAATGTAATTGATGAATGACGATAAAAAGAAAAGGCATTTGTTGGGATGAGATGATGAAGATACTTATTTTGTTTTTGTAATATTTCAAATTTTAATATATATTTCATTTTTATTTTTTAAATAATTATAGTATTTTAAAGATTTTTTTAATATTTTATTTCTGAATCATATATTCTTTATTTGTAATTGTTTTATTTTTAAAAATATTTTTATTAGTCTATAATACATTTTTTAGATTATCACATTATCATGATGTTATTAATGTCACGGTTACAATAGTATTATGTCAATCCACTATCTAAACTCACACATAAAATTGATCGTGGGTCAAGTCGGACCAAGTTTCAATAAAATTTTAAGCCCAATTGCTAGACTCGAGTTCAATCCAACCCGAAAAATGAGTTTAAAATTTTGTCTAAACCCAACCCGAATTATAAAAATCAAACTTGATCGACACGACCCGACCCGTATTAATTTTTTTAGATTATTTTATTATATACAACAAATTTAAAAAATATATATTATATCAAATACACTTAAAAACATTAAAACAAATATTAAAAAATAAACAAATTTAAAATACATTTTGTCCAAATCCATTTTTTAGAATTATATTTTTATTGAAATCCTCTTATTTTTCGAGTGGACTTTCGTGTCGTGTCGAGCGGCCTATGATCAAGTCTACTCACACCGACCTTATCATTATTTGGGAAATACCAATGATGAATCTACAAACTAAAAGACCTTGATCGATCATTTGTTATGTGTTGCATGAGGACAGCTAGGCTCTTTCATTAGTATAGCAAATAGACAATCAAAAAGGAGCGCCATGAAAAGAGTTTAAATTGACTGTTAGGTGTTGTAAGGTGGCATAAATCATGTTACAATATGGATGGCTCCTATCCTCGATAGAGAACACAAAGAGTCTGTTGTCTAGCTCAATCCAACTACAACCTGGATCCTTTTTCACTTCCAATTCCCTCAACCTCTGCCTCACCTCCAACTTTTCTCCCCATTTCCCAAGTATTGCATATATGTTAGATAGAATCACATAAACAGATATAGTCTTTGGATTCAAACTGAACAAATTTTGTGCCACCCTCTCACCAACTTCCAGATCCATCCAGTACCAACAAGAATGGAGTAAAGCTCCCCAAACAACCTCATCTGCTTCAACTGGCATTTTTTTAATGAACTCTTCAGCTTCTTCCAAAAGACCTGCCCGACCAAGAAGATCAACCACGCATGCGTAGTGTTCTATAGTTGGGACCACACCGTAGCAATTTTCCATCAACCAGAATAATTTCATTCCTTCATTTACTAGACCAGCATGAGCACAGGCACACAGAATCCCAACAAAAGTAGCACCATTAGGGACCACTCCTTTTTGCAACATATGCTCAAAGAGTAAGATAGCTTGAGAGCCAAGCCCATGGTGTGCATGCCCATTAATAATAGCTGTCCATGCTGCCACATTAGGTGAGGAGATGCTGGAAAATGACTTGTGAGCATCACTGATGCTGCCACATTTGGAGTACATGTCTATAAGGGATGTTCCAACATAAACGTTAGAATGGAATGGCATTTTGATCAAGTGTGCATGAAGTAATTGTCCTTGTTGAAGAGATCTCAGGCATGAACATGCATGAAAGAGAACTGAGAATGTTGACCTTGTATGCACTATTTGTAATCTGCACATATTCAGGTAGAGCATTAGAGCCTCTTTGTATTGCTCATTCTGAATATAACCAGACATCATTGAATTCCATGTTACAGGGTTTCTTTCCCCTCGTGTTTCTTCAAACAGCTTTAAAGCTTTAGCAATCTCCCCACTCCTGGAATATACAGAAATCATGGTGTTGGTAGAAACTATTGTTCTTTGAGACATCTCTTCAAATAATCTTTTTGAATCTTCAACTCGGCCGCAAGCGGCATACCCTTTAATCATTAGATTATATGAAACTGAATTTGCCTCAATGAGTGTAATGAAAATCAGTTCAGCATCATCAATCCTACCCATTGATATAAGGCCTCTAATAAGTGAGTTTGAAGCATCCAAACAAGGATTTGTTACTCCATCATAGACTCTCTTAGCATCAGCAATAGCTTCACAATCAGAATAAAATTCAATGAGTGCACCACCAATTGATTGATCAGATTCAAATCCATATTTGATCAAAATCCCGTGAACAAGCCTCCCTTCACGTAAATCAGCTAACCTGCTACAAGCCCTTATAACAGAATCCAAAGTGAACTCATTAGGCACCCCCTCACTACTCCCTCTCATCCACCAAAACAACTCCAAAGCCTTCTCGCATCCCTCTTCACTCTTCATGTATCCCGAAATCAATGTAGTCCAAGCCACGGCATCCCTTTTCGGCATCTTCATAAACAAATCAAGAGCCTCCTTCATCAAACCACACTCAACATAACCCACAATCATCAAATTCCACAACAACTCGTTTTTATCATGCAAGTCGTGGAAAACCCGCTTCGCTTCTTCAATACCAGAACAGTTGGAATAAAAATACAATAATGAACTTCCAACAAGCTCAAAACTCTCACTCCCAGATTTAATAACCACACAATGAATCTGTTTTCCTGCAGTTAAAGACAGCAGGCGACCACATAAGCTTAATGCAGTGGAAAACGTGGACTCATTAAACTTTATATCACTCCGATGCATGGATGAAAGTAAAGCAAGTGCGTCATTGAATTTCCCCCACTTTGAGTAACCAGAAATCACGGTGTTCCATGACACAACGGTTCTTGTAGGCATTTCATCAAACATATTCCGCGCAACGTCTAACCTCCCGCTCTTAAACAACTTATTCATGAGAATATTTGTAGAAATTGTTTGAGGTAGCTGAGTTGAGTATAGCTTGAAGAAACATTTGTTGACATACTGTTTCCAGTTTGCCGGGAAAATGCATCTTAACGACATTTGGAAACAGAGAGGAAAGCAAACTGAATGCAGTGTTTCTCGTTTCAGAAATGTGAAACAGAGGTCACTTACGGTGCCGTTTTCTATATATTTCTTGGGGTTGGAAGCGCGCCATCTTCCTCTGTGGTCTGTTGTACTCAAAGGACTGCTACTTGTTCTGCTTAATCGTAATATTTAGTTCCCCTCCCAGACCCAGTGATCCTAACTAAATTTCTTCTATTTGTAAAACGAAAATTGAAAAGCCCTGCCCTTGATTATGATATTCAACTCTTAAAAAAACTTTTTCCGGCGGACGACGATTGCTTACACTAGAGAAGAGTTGTTAAATATTAAGTAAAGAGCTAGTCAGCCCAAGCACCAGGATTTTAGCCAAGATTAACAGGCCCACTTCTCTGTCTTAACCAATATCTAGTATATACTAGGTCTCAACTAGAGCTTATCGTGGGTCGAGTTCGAACCGAGTTTTAACAAATTTTTAGGTTCAATTGTTAGCCCGAGTTCGGCCCGGCTCAAAAAATGAGTCTAAAATTTAATCTAAGTTCGATCCGAATTATAAAATTCAAGTTCAAGCCCGACCCAATCCAGTCCATATTAATTTTTTAGATTATTTTATTATATACAATAAATTTAAAAAAATATATAATATATCAAATACACTTAAAAACATTAAAATAAATATTTAAAAATAAACAAATTTAAAATATATTAAAAATTCTTTTTATTAAGATAGTTGCAAATAAAGTAGTAAAAAAATTAACAATAAAACGTAAGTTCTACAATATTCAAATAATATTAAAAAGATAATGAGACAATAGTAAAAACACATAAAAATAATATCCAAACAACCAAAACAGCAATAAAAATAATAGCAAAACAACAACAAAAACAACAAAATAGCAACAAAAATAACAGTAAAAATAGCACAAAAAACAATAACAAAAATAACAACAAAAATAACACCAAAACAGAAAAAAGCACTAAAATAGTAAAAAACCAAAACAATAAAAAAAATCAAAACAATAAAAAAGCAACCAAAATAGTAAAAAAAAAAGCACCAAAACAACAATATAATTTTTTTTATTAAAAATGGTTAATTTATTCAGGTCGGGTTGGGTCGGATCAAGCTCAAGTCAAAAATCTCTTACCCAAGGCCTGGTCGATTTAGAAAATGAATATAATTTTTTGTTTAAGCCCATTTTTCGGGCCTATATTTTTGTCCAAACCCTTTCATTTTTCGAGTGGACCTTCGAGTCGAGTCAAATGACCCGACCCATAATCAGATCTAATCTCAAGTAAACCTTGAAACACATGTTGTGTGTTTCATAAATTAAAGAAAATTTCCATTTCATTTTAAAATGAAATTTATTAAATATTAAATATTTAATATTTTAAATGAGTTTGATAGTTATTTTAATTTTCTATTTATATAAAATTTAAAAATAAAGTGTTGAATAAGATTTTATTTTATTTTCTTAAATAATTGAAGTAATTTACTTTTTTAAGAAAATAATATATTTAAATTACAATATTCATCTTTTATCTAAAATTATTTAAAATAATATAAAATATTATATTAATAAGATTAAAATTAAAAAAATAAATAACTTTTTTTTTTGTTAGGATTGACTTGATTAAGAAATGAACTAGTAAAAATAATAGAAGAAATTGAGAAATTGAACACACAAATTTAATGTAACACCCTATACCCGGCCCGATTGCTGAGCCCGAATATTAGGATGACACACCACCGTCCCACATCATGCTTACCTCATATCAAACGTTTTATTTCACATGAATTTTTTTTTAATTTTCTTACTAAGTGGTTAAATTTTTACAAAATACATACATATCATAAGTCTTTCATACTCAAATTAATGTTAAACCGAAGAAGTGAATGTGAACCATGCACCAGGTAGGGTCTCAAGAAAGGGAGGTGAGTCAAATTTGACTGCTTAAAAACCAAGCCTTTCCTAGCCAAAGCCAATCCTAAACATGCACCTTCTCATTGTCACACTTCTCACAATTATCGAAAAATCGATTTAATGTTAAATATTCCATCTTACATCGATTTATCAATTATCACATATTTATTATATATTACAAATCTCAAATAATATATTTTCAAGTCTATAATGACATGCAAATAACTTAAAAGAACATAATAAAAAACTAATATAAATCCATCATAAATCCTAGCACATTGCCTTAAGATCCCAAATATAAACAACTGATAAAACTTACTAATATAAAATTAAAGTGTCAATTTTAGCTTGGATCACCCTTGAGGCCACATCGCTCACACCATCTGCAATGGTTAAAAAGGAGTGGGTGAGCTTAACAAGCTCAGTGAGTGCCTAGAATAATCACTATATAAACAATCATCATGCATGAACCAACAATCACGCAACATAGTCATAGCATCTTTCTTATATTTATTTACACATGGTTTTCAGCATATTTTATTTACATACAAGCATATTCAGTCATATATTCATATAATCACAGTCAAACACAATTTATGATAATTTGACTATTGAGATTATGAAACATAAAGTGAGCTCTATCATCACACATTGGATACGTGAATCTCCAACACACTAACACTGGACTCATAGAGTCGAAACATATCCATAAGTGAAGCATATAGCTAACACTCTCGAGCACACCAAACATATCCCGTTGAATGAAGCATAGCTTACGTTCCCTATCTCTCCAACATGTCCCTAAGCTTTAGCGCCCCACATATAACACAAACGTAAGTACTCACAATCCTATGACATGTCAATTATGTCCAAAGGTCTTATAAGATCATAAAGCCAAAATATCCACATTATTATTACATACTTTTATCATATATTCACTGCATATTCACCTTATTATCACATATAATCAGTCATATGGCATGAAGAACATACCTATATATTTTCTGTCATATGGCATGAAGAACATACCTACATATTCACTTTCACAATAGTCATCATAAGTTTATAGCATATGTCACAACATCTCAAGTTTATTCACAATATCAAATCTTAATATTTGAGCATAAATCACATTAATAATTTGAGTACAAATCATATTAATATTTAAGCATAAATCACATTAATATTTAAGCGTAAATCACTTTAATATTTGAGCACAAATCATATTAATATTTAAACACAAATCACATTAATATTTGAGCACAAATCATATTAATAATTTAAGCATAAATCATATCAACACTTAAGCACAAATCACATTAATATTTAAGCACAAATCACACTAATATTTAAGCATAAATCAGATTAATGTTTGAGCAAAAATTATATTAATATTTAAACACAAATCACATTAATATTTAAGCATAAATCACATTAATATTTAAGCATAAATCATATTAATATTTAAGCACAAATCACATTAGTATTTAAGAACAAATCATATTAATATTTAAGATCAAATCACATTAATATTTAAGCACAAATCACATTAATATTTAAGCATAAATCATAATAATATTTAAGCATAAATCAAATTAATATTTAAGCATAAATATTAACATTTAAGCATAAATCACAATAATATTTAAGAATAGATACAAGAATACTTACACTAAGAATTTAGAGTAGGGTTTAGGCTATCTCTAAATTCCCAAATACACAATGAATCGTCTACGCATAGCGATTCCAAAACACTCACCGAATATACGCTTTTTTTAAAAATCCGCAAGCTTAGACAAACTTTTCTTTGCCTTTATCTTTGCTTGTTGATGGTCCTATCAAATTCCAATGCTTCAACCACACATATCACACAAGTACACAAACAAAAATCAATCATCCACACATCTCATACAGTCATAAGCAAATAGCCTAAGCTATGTTCTCTTAAACTGAAACTTTAAACCTAGCAAATTTTAAATTCTAATATCTCGATCTACACTTAATCTTTTCGCATGAAACGAATTCTGTTCATCTACATATTTACCCACGACTAATTCCCAACCTTTAAACCACACAAAACTACACGTTTTAAAATACCAAACATTTTAAACACACCGTGGCTATAAGAACGAAAATTCATTAAAACTCAAGAAATACTTAACGAAACTTTAAAGTGACTTTAGACACCTTCTAATCATTTTAAAATAAGTTGAAAAACACTTTAAAACCAAGTTTCTATACACAAACCAGAAATTCACCATTAAAGACCCTATTTTTGGCTTTTATTCAGAACTTGTGTTTTAATGGCTAAAAGTTTATTTTAAAGGACTATATATCATTTAAAACTAATAAAAAGATGATTGGTTACTTTTGATGGAAGAAAAACCGAGCTCTGACACAAATTCGAAAAAACCCATGTTTGGAGAAAATGATGAAGATGATGAATGTGATGAAGGTTTTTGGGTGTTTTCCTTAGTTTTTATAGGCATTTAAAGTTTTAGGGTTATTAGAATTCAAATAAAATTAAGAATTAGAAGTATAAATCAATTGGGAGAGATGGAAGAGCAAGGGATGACAAACACAAATACTTGGGAAGAACTAACGTAGAACTAGAACTTTAAATGAGGTTTTTAGGTTGAATTTCAAAATTTGGTTTAATTGCTTCATAAAACTCTAAGTTTTGACTCATTTAAAAATAAGTCCTATTTTCAAAATTAAAGGTCTTTAAAACTATTTTTTTTCAAAAATTGATTTAATTTTCTAAAAGTCTTAGTAAAAAACATTACCGGTTACCATGCTTGCAAAGTTCCAAGCACATAATATGGTCTAAAATTTCTATTTTATCCTCAAAACTTTTAGGCCAAATTCTGAGGTGTGACAATTCTCCCCCTAAAAAAAATTTTGTCCTCAAAATTCCCTACTAACACGTTACTTGCTTAATTATAGAATATGTTACTTCTACCTTTAAACTAACCATCACACTTTCATTGCACACTCAAATTCCTATTCTTTCTAACTTTCTACTATTTTCTAATAATTCTACTCATTACCATAAACTATTCTATGATAACTTTGCTAATAGTTTCCTTTATTCACTACGACACTCTCGTCTAAAGAACTTGTAATCATTTTTCTTAGTTTAATAGTCTGTGTCAAAATTTTCCACTTACTAGCTAAATCACTCAAAATTTACTAAGGCATTGAACCTAATTCTACTAATAAAAGAAGTGATTACACGGCAAAAATACTCGCAATCTCGTCAATCGAATCTTAACCTTGTTGTTCGCTAATGATGTGATTTTGAGCACCAAGATTGAATAAAATTTAGTCAAGGTGAATCAAGTTGACAATGGCCTGAATTTTCAAGAGCCACATCTTTTGGTGATGATCAAAACAAGGACTGATCCTTTTGTGATTTTCAATTGGGTCAACAATGGAAGGACAAACAAAGTGGGTCAAGAGGAGTTTAAGGGGCCTTTGTGTGGACGTGGGGAACAAGTCCACAACAATCAAGTTCTTAATGGGCCAAGATTAAACCAAATTTTGATTCAACAATTGGATGAAATCTTTTGATTGGTTTTATTTGATCAATGACTTTATTTAAGTTTATTTTTGTTATTTGAATGCATTTTTAAATTAGAGTCTTGCATTATTAATACTTATTTTAATTAAGACATGCATTATGTGTTATGCATTTAATAAAGTCATGCATTATGTAACTTTCTAGTTAGTTAAGTATGCATCATAAATAATGACATGCATTATATAACTCTCATGATTAGTTAAGTTTGCATCATTAAAACAAGTCATGCATTTAGTAATCTATTAGTTCATTTAGTTTGCATCTTTAACCATGCATTTAAGCATCTTAGTTATTAAATATGCTTGAGTTAGTTAATATGTGTGTGTTATTAAATTTGACTGTTATTTGAATGCATAAGTTAAAAAGTGTGCTTTTTCATTTCTATTAAGTGTTTTGAATAAAGAATGTGAATAGGTTTTTAAGTGATTAATAAACATTCATGCTTGAGCAGGTGACTCTTCAAAAACCAACGGAAGACTCTTCAAATGTTGAACGGTTTTGGTGCACTTAAAGGTCAATTCAAGACAAAGATGACTCTTCAAAAGACCAAGGGGAAACTCTTCAAATGCTGGTCGGTTTTGGGGCACTTCATGGTACCAATTAAAGGGAGGAAATACAAAGAATAAAGGCATATGGTTATGGAAGAAGAAAGTACTTCAAACATCAGCTTATGGAGCATTAATCTTCATAAAGATAGAGACCTTTAAGTTATCCAAGGACTAATGAAAAGACATGCCCTTTCATCTACTCTAAGAAAAATGAAGAGACATGCCCTTTCATATACTCAAAGATAAATGAAGAGACATATCTTTTGAGTTAACCATCAATGAGATAAACCGAATTAATTGGTCAGTTTTAAGCTAGATAAATGACCGAATTTGAAAGGTCATAAGGGAACTTGAAAGGTTATTTGAGACCTATAAATTTCGTTCTAAGTCTTCCATATAGAAAAACTTTGCTTGAATTTAAATCATTTTTGAGAATATTTCTCTCTTGGTTCTTCATTGAATTGTTCGAACTTATCAAACTTTCTTCAAAGTTTGTGGCATTCAAAATTTGTCTTATCACTCCGTTTACCATCTCGGAGTGTGGTGACTTGATAGCATTACAAATGACATATATTTTCTCCCAAAATTGGTGTTTTAATTGTCTATTTTGTATCTTATTTAGCATGCATCATGAGCATTTCATACTTAGTTTTTATATTTTCTAACTCATTGCTAGTTAGTTTAAATTCTTGTTATTTTTATCTCTTTTTGTACTTATGTCGCTGCAAACAGTGGATGTATTGCACCTTAGAATTGTCAACGCAGTAACTCAACCCAGAAGATCAATGTTGGAAGAAGAATACAGCCACAAAATCAGCTTGGAAATGCGACCAAAGATGTCGCCGCACAGAACGTAAACCTCGAATGAGTAAACTCAAGCTGAATTCACACTTGGAAGCACCAGCGCAGAAAAATCACAAGTTGTCGCCGTAATTAACGATCTTATATTGCGCCCAGCAATGCAGCGACAACCTGTAGATCTTTGAAGAAAACATCAAATCTGTGTGAGTGCACAACTGTACTGTAACTAACTTTGACAACTACAAAAATTAGATCTAAATCTGAGAATGAAAGGTTGAAATCTACATCTTTTGAAGGCTATAAATAGATGAATGAAGATGAAAGAAATCATCAAGAGGTAGAGAAATTATATTCTACAATTACTTTGTGTTTTAGAGATTTAAGCTGGAACGGTGATCTGATGGAGCAAAGGAGCAACCACTTCTGACGAGGAGTGCTCGATGCAACACAAGAGGAGCGATTAAAGAATAGTCCTTGTAGTCTAGAGATAGTAAGCTTCAATTGTATTTGTTAATCCCTCTTTTATGCTGATGAATTCAAATTACATTTGAATGAATATGAGAGTATCTTTCATTGTTAGATTACTTTGGTTCTTATTTTATGTTTTTTTATCAATTTATTCTTGGTCCTAATGGTATCAAGCACGAGAGTGGTTTTGTAGTCTACAGACATCGAGAGATGCGGTGACAAGTTAGGTTAACAAGCAAGACGAAGTGAGTTGCTTGAGATTAGAAGAGATTCTAGTCACTTGTTCTTGAGTGCACAAAGTAGCTCACACCGAAAGGTGGGGTGATTGTGGGTACTTGAGTCTCGAGTAAACGGAGGACTGTTATTGGTAAGAATTCATTGGAGCGCCATTGATACGACAATTCATCTATACAATACCTTGTCAGCGCATCCAGCGCTGCAACTTAGTAAAAATCAGTGATCCACTCCAATTCTTTCCACTTGATCACATTTACTGATACGAGTCGCAAGGACCAAATTCAAGCTTATGAATGTGATGGGATCAAAGTTTATCAAGGCCCAATAATGAGGTTGAAGGCCAAGCAAATTCGAGTAAGATTGAACGGGACAATCCAAGACTTCGTTACCAAGGCCCTAGATGTGCACACGACCGAAAAAGGAAATCAAGATTCACTTTCTTGTTTTCAAGAAAATAAAGAAACTGAATCTTGGTCCAATTTTTCCATTCCAAACAATTTCAAGAATCAAGAAAATCAAGATTTCAAATCTTAGAAATCTTGGTCCAAGAAACCGAAGCTGCCAATTTTCAAGTTGGGGAAATCAGCAGGATTGCGACAACTTTTTGGATGGGATCCAGGAATTTATGGGTTGAGATGTCTGCATAGATTTCGAAGATCTATCTCTTATCTTCAAAACACACTTTCAATCACTTGATTTCAAGTTCGAGAGCTCAAGTTATGATTGTTTTAATAAAGACTGTACAAGCAGAATTTCTGGACGTGATTTTTTAGGCTTTTAATTCAAGTTTAAATCATATTGGGTTTGGTTTTTAGGTTTAATTTATATTATATATGAGTCCAATATTTTATTATCAGCTCTTATTATTTTATTGTTATTTTTTATTCCGAATTTTTAATAATTATTAAGTAGTTTAAGTTTTTAGGAGTTTTATGTCAACAAGAAAGTTTCTTGTTTAGATTAGTTAGAGTTCTAGCTTAATTAAGAGTGTTATTTAGATTTATTTAGCTTGCTAATATATAGGCCTTGGAATTTTAAACAAAAAACACTTGATTTTGATTATTTTGAGTTAATAATAATTCTCTTTGAGTTTTTCTTCAAGAATTGCTCTTGAGGTTTTTTTAGAAGTTATTTTAACAATCTTTCAGGTTGTGAGAATCATCTTCAAGCTTTTTCTTACCAAGATCTCTTTCTTGGAGGGGAAATTAGAGCCATTGAAGGGAGTTGTGGATTCTTATTGTTTCCAAGGCTTCTTAGGATGTTATCTTCTCTTTTCTATCTTTAATCTATCGTTCTAGTTTGATCTAGTTTATTTCTTGCTGTTTAGGGTTACTGATTTAGTTGTTTTTGTTCTAGATTGAAATTGCTTCATGAGGGACATTCTCTTACCTTGATCCATCAAGGAACACATCAAAAATTAAGAGATTCAATCTTTTCTTACTGTTTCAAACGTTCTTGCCTAAACAGTTTGCTTTCATATTTTAAATCACTTCTAACGAATCTGTTTTGTGTTTTTATTTTCAGATCTAGTTGAGACGTTTTCTTGAGGTCCAAGGACGGTTTCTTTCATCCAAGAAACCCTAATTTCGTTCTCTATTGGATCCTTTACTAGCCATTCATCTTTCTTGTGTTTTAATTTTCGTTTGATTATTCTTCTTGTCAGCTAATCTATTTTCTTTGTTTTCGTTTCAGATTACTTTTACCTAGAGCTCTAGGATAGATCCGCTACTTGACAACTTTATGATCCTCTTCCGCCTCTCCTCTCCCGTGTTTCGTATCATTTGGTATCAGATTTTGGGCATTTTGGGTGTTTTGCTTTCTACATTGATTTCCATTACTAATAGCTAATTAGCAGTTTTACCAGTAATTTTTTCAGAAAAAGTTATTTTGAGTGGGTAAACGTTTTTCAATTGTTCTAAAATTTTATATACTAATTATTGGCACTATATTACAGTATAAAAAAAATATTTCCCACAAAAAAAGTGATCAAAAAGTCGAGAAAAAAAAGAAAAATATGAGAAAAATAAAAAATAAAAAATATTCTGTGGGTTGAATTTTGTGCCGAAAATTTCCAGATCAAAAACACATTATTTGGAGAGACTCCAATTTAAATTTCATGATTTTTGGAAATCGGGAATATCTCGAACGAAGTTTGTCAAGTTGCTTCGCAGTTTTTGGGTTTTCGGGTTTCTGCAATTTTATTGATTCTTAGTTTTGGGTTTTCATTTTTTTTTTACTTTTTATTGTTTCTTTTACACATTCTAACACTTTCTTATTTTTTGTGTTAGTAGGATTAATGAACGTTGCACCTTCCTTCCTCCGTGCAACACAATTCTTTTGTGTCTAGCTGATTTTGGACTCATAGTGCTATTAGGATTACTTTGTTAGTTTGATTCTAATACATCCTGATTGATTGACATAAAAACTTCTAAAGGACTCACAAGATTAATTCTTACCTCATTGAGAATTTAATTTTTCTTTTTGAGTGCATAACAGTGAGGTTTGTTTAATTTTTTCTTTTTGAGTGCTGTGTTTTTTTTTTTCAAATTTGCCACAATGTCTCATAGTAGAAAAGGGAGTGATGACCAGAGTGAAAAACCGCTAGTTAACATCGAAAATCTTTCTGGTGTCGCAACAAAGTTAGATCTCCATGCCATCATTGATAAGTTTGAAACCATGTTCAATCAGTTGAACAATACCTTAAATCAGTTGCGAACTGAGCAAAGGACTCAATGTTGGGGTGCTAATGATGATGATGGGTTTGAACAACCTCGTGCTCATAGACATCAAGCTAGACATATACCTCGTGTGGATGAAGATCCTTTGGTTCCCAATAATTGCGACTAGCATTCGTTAGCAAAGCCAAAGTTCACAATTCCTCAATTTCGTGGAAAAAATGATCCCGAAGCATACTATGAGTGAGAATAAAAAATAGAGCTTATGTTTTGTTATTATAAATGCCCAGAAGATGAGAAAGTTCCATTGGCGACCCTTGAGTTTTCAGACTATGCGTTGAGTTGGTGGACTCAACTTGGTATAAGTCGCCAACGAAACTACGAGAGAAAAATTACCACATGGGATGAGTTGAAACAATTTATGCGAAAACGCTTTATCCCAACACATTATTGTAGGGAGGTCAAAACCAAACATCGACGACTTGTTCAAGGAAGTAGATCAGTTGATGAGTACTTCACGAAGAGATGGCCGAAAGAAAGGAGGATTCGAAGTGATCTCTCACATTTTGAGCGTGCAAAAGATCATGAGAGTTTTCGATGTCCAATCCAATATCCAACTAGAGAAGAAAGTAAGTATGACTTTGTGCCTTTTGTTGACTTTTACTCTAGTGAAAAAAAGATTTGTTGTGATGGTGAACTTTGTGAACCGAAAAAGGATGATAATGAGAAATTTTCCCTTTAATCTATAGATGAAGTAGAAACGTCATGTTCTCCTACTGAAATGCCTTGTACTGAATTGAATATTCAAAATACTTGTGAGGGGGAAATGGGAAGTGAGGAAAAAATATGTGAAAAGGTCGAGAGAAAAGAGATCTTGAGTGATAAAAGTCTACTTGATGGTCCACATTTGGTGAGTAATAATCCATATGAGGTAAAATTGGAGAGTTCTCAAGAGGAAAAAGAAAATGAAAAACAAGAAGAAAATGAAAATGAAAAACAAGAAGATACCCATACAAAAGTGAGGAATGATTATGTTTTAACTAACCATAACTCGAATTTGTTTAGTGGTGTTTCCTTGTTACAGGATTTTAAAGATCCATTGGTAGATTCCAATTACATTACTCTACCATCAATCGATACTTTTACTTGTGGGAGAGAGCTAAAGATTCGAGGACGAATCTTCTTGAGGAAGTGGGGAATGATATGAGTCGCAAGGACAAATTCAAGCTTATGAATGTGATGGGATCAAAGTTTCTCAAGGCCCAATAATGAGGTCGAAGGCCAAGCAGATTCGAGCAAGATTAAACAGGACAATCCAAGACTTCGTTACCAAGGTCGTAGATGTGCACACGATCGAAAAAGAAAATCGAGGTTCACTTTCTTGTTTTCAAGAAAATCAAGAAACCGAATCTTGGTACAATTTTTCTATTCCAAACAATTTCAAGAATCAAAAAAATCAAAATTTCAAATCTTGGAAATCTTGGTCCAAGAAACCGAAGCTGCCAATTTTCAAGTTGGGGAAATCAGCAGGCTTGCGATGACTTTTTGGATGGGATCCAGAAATTTATGGGTTGAGATGTCTGCATGGATTTCAAAGATCTATCTCTTATCTTCGAAACACACTTTCAATCACTTGATTTCAAGTTTGAGAGGTCAAGTTATGATCGTTTTAAGAAAGACTGCACAAGCAGAATTTCTGGACGTGATTATGATGGGAATTACGAGTTTCGGGCTTTTAATTCGAGTTTAAATCATATTGGGTTTGGCTTTTAGGTTTAATTTTTATTATATATGAGCCCAATATTGTATCATCAGCTCTTATTATTTTATTGTTATTTTTTATTTCGAATTTTTAATAATTATTAAGTAGTTTAAGTTTTTAGGAGTTTTATGTCAACAAGAAAGTTTCTTGTTTAGATTAGTTAGAGTTCTAGCTTAATTAAGAGTGTTATTTAGATTTATTTAGCTTGCCTATATATAGGCCTTGGAATTGTAAACAAAAAACACTTGATTTTGATTATTTTGAGTTAATAATAATTCTCTTTGAGTTTTTCTTCAAGAATTGCTCTTGAGTTTTTTTTTAGAAGTTGTTTTAACAATCTTTCAGGATGTGTGAATCATCTTCAAGCTTTTTCTTGCCAATATCTCTTTCTTGGAGGGGAAATTAGAGCCATTGAAGGGAGTTGTGGATTCTTATTGTTTCCAAGGCTTCTTAGGACGTTATATTCTCTTTTCTATCTTTAATCTATCGTTCTAGTTTGATCTAATTTATTTCTTGTTGTTTAGGGTTGCTGATTTAGTTGTTTTCATTCTAGATTGAAGTTGCTTCATGAGGGACGTTCTCCTACCTTGATCCATCATGGAACACATAAAAATTAGGAGATTCAATCTTTTCTTGCTGTTTCAAATGTTCTTGCCTAAATAGTTTGCTTTTATCTTTTAAATCACTTCTAACGAATCAATTTTGTGTTTTAATTTCAGATCTGGTTGAGACATTTTCTTGAGGTCCAAGGATGGTTTCTTTCATCCAAGAAACCCTAATTTCGTTGTCTATTGGATCCTTTACCAACCATTCATCTTTCTTGTGTTTTAATTTTTGTTTGATTATTCTTTCTATCAGTTAATCTGTTTTCTTTGTTTTCGTTTCAGATTACTTTTGTCTAGAGCTTTAGGGTAGATCCGTGACTTGACAACTTTATGATCCTCTTTCGTCTCTTCCGCATTCGTTTCGTATCATTTACATTTTTTGCATTTAAATATTCAACACTCAACATTCGATACACTTTGATTTACTTTCAGTTGTTCTGACATTTAACTCTGATTGCATTGACGGTATCAATCATTTTAGTGTGCAGATATGACATAATTGTGCTGACATCTTTACTCACATTTTCTCTAATCCTAGCTTTAGTTGCTTCGACATTTAAACATCAAGAACCCATTCCTCGTGGGATTGATATTTGATAGAATTGTTCTATCAACTATACTTGCATCGACATATGTTTGCTTGCACAATCACTGTGACGTTATAAACACGATCAAGTTTTGGCGTCGTTGTTAGGGAATGGCGTTTGTTTGATTTGCTTTTGTAGTTGCAATTAATTTTACTTACTTAAGTTCTTATCTTTACTAATCTGTTTACTTTTCTATTGTTTTATTTTTAATTATAGGTATTGCATGTCCACAAGGAGAAATCCTAAGGATATTGCAAGCTTTGATCCAGAACTTGAGAGAACACTTAGGAAAAAAAGACAAGAACAAAGGAAAATGGCTGGAAATAACAACAACTTACCACCAGTGCTGCCACAAGATGAAGTTCCTTCAGTGATGCCACAAATTGTTAATGATATACCACCACCGCTTCCACAAGTTGAGCACGTGTAAAATAGGACAATCCGAGATTTTGTTGTCCCTATCCTTGATGATCTACAACTAGGGGTTGTGAGACCAGCTATACAAGCTGGTAATTTCGAGCTGAAAGTGGTGATGTTTCAGTTGCTTAATTCAAATGGGAAATATTCTAGGTTGCCTCATGAAGACGTAAGAGAACACTTAAAATCATTTCTGCTTATTTGTGCATCCTTTAGTCAACATGGTGTCCTTGATGATGCCTTGAAAATGCAATTATTTCCTTATTCAATGCAGGGTAAAGCTAGAACATGGTTCTTGAGATTGCCGGTTAGATCCATTACATCTTGGAATGCGATAGCAAAGCAGTTTGTTTTGCATTTCAATCTATCGACAATGAATGCAAGGTTTCACAATGATATTAGAGCCTATCATCAATTGGATGATGAGAACTTACATACAACCTGGGAGCGTTACAAGACATTGCTTCAACGCTGCCCAATGCATGGTATTCAACAAAAGACCCAAATAGAGATCTTCTACAATGGTTTGAATGCTCAGACAAGGAATCTTGTCGACGTATCTGCTAATGATCCCTTGTTGGATTGTACCTACAATGAAACTGTAAGAATTCTAGAGAGGATTGCTCAGAATGATTATCAACATCCAATCTCTCGTTCTGGACAAGTAAAGACTAACCTTGGAGTTCTTGAGTTAGATGCCATTACTGCTTTGAGTGCGCAGGTATCCTCGTTGGCCAATATCATAAAGAATATGAAAGGGACAAGTGACGTTGCTCCTCTGCAAGTGGCCCAACAATTGGATGTGCCGACATTTTCTTGTGAAATTTGCTGTGACAACCATAGTTATGAGGACTGCTCACAACATGCGAAAAATGCATTCTATGTCAACAACACAAGAGGAAATTCGTTTGGTAACTCATATAACAACCAAGCTTAACAACCTTGGGGGAATCAAAATGCTTCCACATTCAGATATGAAATTCCTCAAATCAAGGGGGTTATAGGCAAGGGAGTTACAATAGTAACCAACAGCATTATAATTAGAATTTTCAGGTAAATTCTCATTCTAAACAGATGCAACTACAATCTCGATTACAGCCACAACAGTTTGTGTTGCCACATATGCAAGGATAACATCATCAGAGTCAACAGCTGAAGTTTTCTCAACCTAAGTTAGATCCTATGGCTGTTCTTGAGGCGTTGATGCGAGAGCATATCACGCGGACTGAAGTAATAGTGTAAGGCAACTCTTCTTCTATCTGAGCATTAGAAGCCCAGCCAGGACAGTTGGCTTCTAATCTCAGCACAAGATCATCGGGTACTCTACCTAGTGATACAAAGAATCCAACGCAGAGGGGGAAGGAGTATTGCAAGGCAATCACGTTGAGGAGTGGGAAGCAGACGGCTAAACCATGTAGTTCTAATTAGGACCATGTCGACGCATCTGAACCATAGCGACAAGAAAAGGATGCAACTAAAGGAAGCCAAGAAGTAGTAAATGAAGAGGAACCAACTGTAGTGCCATCTATGCCTATAGATTGCCCAACAAAGTTGTCGATGCAATTGCAAATGTCAACACCACCGTGTTTTCCAGAACAACCCACTACTACGACACCTTTGCCATTTCCACAAAGATTTAAAGAGAAAGTTCATGATAAAAAGTATCAAAAGTTTGTTTCTACTTTGAAACAATTGCACATTAATATACCTCTTATTGGTGCTCTTGTGTAGATACCCAACTATGGGAAATTTATGAAGGAGTTGTTGTCAAAGAAGAAGATTTTTTTTGAAATCGAGACGATTGTGCTCAAAGAGGGGTGCGGCACTGTGCTTACAAATAAGTTGCCAACCAAGATGAAAGACCTTGGAAGCTTCACAATCCCATGCTCCATTGGGAATCATTATCTTGGTAAAGCTTTATGTGATTTAGGAGCAAGTATTAATCTTATGCCTTTATCTACTTTCAAGAAGTTAGGGATAGGATCGATGAAGCCCACTACGGTGACATTATAACTTGCGGACAGATCCTTAGCACAATTTGAAGGCCAAATTAAAGATGTCCTTGTCCAAGTTGATAAGCTCGTGTTCCTTGTCGATTTCATAATCCTAGACTGCGAAGCAGAAAAGGAGGTGCCCATTATTTTGGGGTGACCATTTCTAGCAACGGGATGCACACTTATCGATGTGTTCAAAGGAGAACTTATCATGTGACATAACAATAAGCATGTGACCTTTAGTGTGTTTGAGGCATCCCCGTCCAGAACTAAAGAACAATGTCATCACATTGACGTGTTAGATGAAATCATTATGGAAGAATTCAATGCAAGAAGTTTAGTAGTGTTAGATGAGGATGCGATAACATCCACCGATGAAATCCTAGTGGAATGTATCAACAAAGAAGAGGTTAATAATTGTGAGCTGAGACAGAATTGACAATTGGAATCTTTGAATTGTCGAACAGGACAATCCTGATGTTTAAACCATCTATTGAGCAAGCTCCTACCTTGGAGTTGAAGCTGTTGCCGACGCATTTAAAGTATGTCTTTCTTGGTGACAATGATACTAATGCAAGCACGAGTAGTGCGAACACTAATAATGTGAAAACAGACCTTGCGAGCTTGGAAGATGCGAGCACTGGTGTTGTGAGCACTCATGTTACGAACACATAAGATGTGAACACTGATGTTGTGAACACTCGCATTGCGAGCATGGAGGATGGGCGAGCTTCGCATAATTCAATCGAGTTACCTAGAGGACCAATCATGTGAGAACAAGCCAAGAAATTCAATTAGGCTGTCATGAGTTTAATTAAACAAATTTGGGAAGACACTTCATGCATTCCATGCAATGTGCTGCACATTCAATTTTAATTTTGATCTAATTAAATTGTTAGAAAATAAAATATTAACCATTTAGTTATTTTAATCCATGTTTTAATTATGTCCTGTGTTATTTTGATAAGTCTTTAAATATGTCCTAAGTTAGTTGTTAGTTTTAGTCAAATATTGTTGCCCATTTAATATGTCCTAACCATCATGTTTAATATGATGTAGGAGTGTCAATGGCTGGCCAACACAAGCTTTTAATGCACCTACTAATATTTAAAGTGCTGAAAACACCTCTCCAAAAGGGCATTTCATGATAAACAAAGGAATTCAATGTTCTCTTCATACATGGCTGATTGGGTTCATCAAAGGTCTCAAGATACTTAAATGCTCAAAGGCTGATCATAGGAACATGGAAAGAGGCTGTTCGGGTTACTCAAAAGTCATTAATGCACCGCCCACAGTTAATCCAAGTGCTTGGAGAATTTCAGAAGAATTTAAACACACTTCTTCTTAGCCAACCAAGCACTAAATTCGGCCAACTACTCCATTAAAGTAGCCACCACATTAACTTAAAGTGCATGAGGAATATTGAACAAATTTATGGTGTAATTTTGATTTGTTATCTCGTGTCTTTTCAGCTGATAATTTGTAAGCCTATAAATATGAGGCTTGGAACATATTGTAAAAAAACTTTTGATGAATTTTAATCTTAGTGTGAGTTTGCAAACTCCTTGTTCTTATTTGACTCAAATAGACTTATCAAGTAACCCTTGTGGCATCAATCTGATTCTTATGAACTTATCACTTCTTTGAAGTGTGGCCTTCACCCCTATACCGATTGGTTCCTATATCTCTATAGATAAAGGGTCACGGTTCTTACTTGCAATTCGTTCTAAGAACTAATATAGGAATTGGGTCAATATTCTTCTATAATATTGGTTCATTCTTGAGTCCTTAAACCGAGTTCAAGCCTATCCTTCGTTATCCATTGCATATCCATTCAAACATCCTTCTACAACCCGCTATTATCATTTCTAATAGTCACGAAATCTAGTACGAATAATACTTCTTAATTTTGATCGGGAACTCACACGACTTGTAATCATCCTTCAAGGATGAGCTCACATCAGATACATTACAAGTTCTTTTCAACACATCCCTCGACACAATGCAGGAAGATAAGCTCATCGCGATTTTGAAACAGCACAAAAGAGCCATAGCCTGGAGCATTGCAGATATCAGAGGCATTAGTCCTTCTTTTTGCATGTACAAGATCAGGCTGGAAGACGAAGAGAGGCAATCAATTGAGCAACAACAAAGACTTAATGAAAATATGAAAGAAGTAGTGAAGAAGGAAATTATCAAGTGGCTAGATGCGGGCATCATCTATCCCATTTTCAACAGTAATTAGGTGATCCCCGTCTAATGTGTGCCAAAAAAGAGTGGTTTCACAGTCGTGACCAATGACAAGAACGAGTTGATCCCTACTCGCATTGCGACTAGCTGGCGACTATGCATGGATTATCGTCGACTGAAGGCGACCACAAAGAAGAATAATTTCCCACTACCTTTCATTGAGCAGATGTTGGATAGGCTGGCTGGTAAAGCCTATTATTGCTTCTTAGATGGCTACTCTAGGTACAATCAAATTTCCATTGCGCCGGAAGATCAAGCAAAGACTATGTTCACATGTCCATTTGGGACCTTTGCCTTCTGACGTATGCTGTTTGGATTGTGCAATGCGCCAGCAACATTCCAGAAGTGTATGATGGCGATCTTCTTAGACATGATCGAGGACTCTCTAGAGGTATTCATGGATGATTTCTCTGTCTATGGACAAAATTTTGACCAATGCGCTGACAACCTGACAAAAGTTCTGAAGAGATGCGAGGACACAAATCTAGTTTTGAATTGGGAAAAATCCCACTTCATGGCAACTGAAGGCATTGTCCAAGGCCATTGCATATCATGTCAAGGTATTGAGGTTGATAAAGCAAAGGTCGAAATCATCGAGAAATTACCACCGCCCACCAATGTCAAAGTAATAAGAAGCTTTCTTGGACATGCTGGTTTCTACAAGAGATTCATACGTGATTTTTCCAAGATTGCTAAACCATTATGCTCACTGCTAGAGCAAAATAAAAGGTGTATGTTAGGTGACAAATGTCTGGACTCATTCATGACAATAAAGAAGAAGCTGGTACACGCTCCGATTGTCGTCGCACCGGACTGGACACAACCATTTGAATTAATGTGCGATGCAAGTGATTTTGATGTGGGAGCTGTTCTAGGCAAACGTAAATAAAAGGTATTTCATTCCATTTATTATGCTAGTAAAACTCTAATTGAAGCGCAGGTTAATTATACAACCACTGAGAAGGAGTTGCTAGCAGTGGTATTTTCATTTGACAAGTTTCGTTCATATCTTTTCGGCTCAAAGATTACAGTATATACAGATCACTCCGCTTTGAAATACCTTTTTACAAAGAAAGACGCCAAAGCTAGACTGATCCGATGAATCTTACTCCTTCAAGAGTTTGATGTTGAAATTAGGGATAGGAAAGGATCTGAGAATCAAGTAGCAGACCATTTATCTTGACTGGAAGTTGGAAGTGAAGATGGACAGATGTCCCAAATTATCGAAGCATTTCTAGACGAGTAATTATTCTTTGTCGATGCATTGCCCTGGTATGCCAATGTAGTCAATTATCTTATGTGTAAAAAGCTACCACTGAGTACCACTGGTCACAAGAAGATCATATTCTTGCGTGACGCTACAAAATATCATTAGAACGAGCCATACCTGTTCAAGGTATGTGCCGACAACATTATTCGTCGCTAAGTACCTAAAGAAAAAATTACTTCAATCCTGCGACATTACCATGATGCCCCTTATGGAGGACATTTTGATGGTACAAGGACTGATACAAAGGTCCTACAGTCAGGATTCTATTAGCCCACATTGTTTCGAGACACCACAACTTCACTCAACAATGTGATAGATGTCAACGCACTGGATCGATATCTTAGTGCAATGAGATGCTCTAACAACCTATCATGAAAGTAGAGCTCTTCGACGTTTGGGGCATAAACTTCATGTGACCATTTTCGAACTCTTTTGGGAATGTGTACATCTTAGTTTCTGTTGACTATGTCCTAAAATGGATCGAGGCAATTGTGGTGCCAAAGGATGATGCTTGGACGGTGTTGAAATTCTTTCACACTTACATTCTTAAAAGGTTTGGAACACCAAGTGCATTAATAAATGACCAAGGAACTCATTTTTACGACCATCAAGTAGCAAAAACATTGAAGAGATATGATGTGAAGCATCGTATGGCTACTACATACCACCCACAAACCAATGGTCAAGCTGAGGTATCCAATCATCAAATCAAAAGCATTCTTGAGAAGGTGGTTAATCAATCTAGAAGGGATTGGACTTCGTGGCTACATAATGCGTTGTGGGTGCTTCGCACTGCTTATAAGACCCTGTTGGGAATGTTTCCGTATCAGTTAGTATTTGGTAAGTCTTGTCACCTACCAATTGAGCTTGAACATAAAGTCATGTGGGCAATCAAGCAGGTGAATATGGATTATGATGCTGTCGGAAGACAAAGATTGTTGGACATCATTGAACTGGAAGAAATACGCCGACATGCTTATGAGAATGCCAGAATATACAAGGAAAAAACTAAGAGATGACACGACAATATCATCTTGCATCGACAATTTAGCCCTGATCAGTTAATGCTTTTTTTAATTCTTGTTTAAAATTGCATCTAGGTAAATTGCGACCAAAATGGTCAGGCCCTTTCAAAGTTGTCGAGACATTCCAGAGTTGTGTGGTGACAATTAAAATTTGAAAGATGAATAACAATTAAAGGTGAATGGCCAACGACTAAAACACTATGTGAGCCCAGATGTCAAGGAACCAAGCGAGGCCATCGATCTGGTCACATTTAAATAATGCCGATGCATTTTTACATTTTCCTTTATTTGTTTCACTTGTACTTGTTTTGTTTTACATTCTTTGTAGAAATAAAAATCGTCTTTTTGTTGATGCATCGAAGCACATATTGTCGGTGCATTATGCGATGAGTCAGCAAAATTTTTCAGCAAGAATCGCGTCGATTAATCTCTCTTCTATCCTAGTTGTTAGATCAAATGAAAACGTACGATTTGCAGCCTGAAAATTAATGGCTATAGATGCAATGTTTCCCTATAACCTTTGCAATCTTCACGGTTTTACAATGCCTAGGTTATAAAATCCCTTTTCCTACAGATTTATTTTTACTCACAGTCTCCATTGTTTTTACATCTCATCTCTTCCATTGCTTCTATTTTCCTTACGTTCACAAGTTAACTTCTTTCTGCAAGTTTTTCTCACTTTCTTCTTCAATCATCATGGAGAAAACTAGAGCATCAAAGAACACTTCCAAAACTCCTTCTAAAACCACCCTTTCAACTTTAACCACTATGGCTCCGACCACAACACCACAACCGACTTCAGGGCTGTCCTATTTTTGATGACTATAGTTAAAGACCATTATCAAAATGTCATGTTGAAGCAGAATCTCCACCCAGAGCAAGGTCTACAATTGTCCATGCATCAGACCTTGGGGAAATACGTTGCTTGAACCATCAGCCGCCTAGGATGGGAGTTCTTCTGCAAGCATCCCGCTGGCTATGCTTTCACACTGGTAAGGGAGTTCTATGCAAACCTCATTGATGCTGAACAGGAATTTGTGTTTGTGAGAGAGGGGCTCATCCCGTGGAGTGCCGCCTAAATCAATGTGCTGTTATGGATCCCTGAGAGGGTAGACGACCATTCTCCGTTTATGCACCGACTAGATGATGAAGTCACTACTCAGATTACAAATGATCTTTGTGTTGATGGTGCAACCTGGATAGGTAATGGGTTCCACAACTACACTATGCATAGGAGGTTTGTCACAACCTTCAACAAAGTGTGGTTCCACTTCATGTCGCATTATTCCGTCCACTCATAGAACTACAACGACACTAGACCTTATGTGTCTTCTCCATTCTATCCTACAATGCGGACACATCGACATTGGAGAAATCATCCATGACCAAATTACGGAAGCCGCTGCCAAACAAACTGGTATACTCCCATTCCCTTCTCTGATTATGTTGCTTTGTAAACAGAAGGGCATTGTGCCCAGGGATGGCGAGGAGGTGTTAGAGAACAAGAGTCCCATCAATGACATCTCCGTTGAAAGGATGAATCGTGGCCAAGAGATGCCTTGGCAAAAGAGGCCCCAAAGAAGAAGGATAAAGGAAAGGGGAAGAAGAAGGAAGGACAAGTTGATGCGCCCACAGATCCCCAATTAGCGCAAAAACTGGCTATTATGGGAGTCCATATTTATCGAATTGATACTCGTACAATCATCACTATCGGCATATTAGAAGATATGGACTACAGGAAACATATCTTCTACGCATATACAAAGGCATGGAATGAAGCCATTATCGTTGCACTGCACAAAATCAGTACTAGACCATTACCAGACTTTCTAGCCTTTTTCGATATTTTTCGCCCGATGCAAGCCTCCTCCTCTGACCAGCCTACTCCTGATGGTAGGCCTGCCCAAGCACCAATAAGGATTCACATCTCTGATGATGAAGAATAAGAAGGGCACTCCAATGTTGAGGAGGATTGTCATTGCACCATTGCCAGTCTATTTGAAGATGAGTTCTCCAACAGCTTTGGTGAAAATATGGCTGAGTGTGCAGCTATGGTGGAGGAAGTGACTACCCCAATTATACCCATGGGTGTAGGCGTAGTGGATGAACAACATGTGGATGAAGGTGAGGACCAAGAAGATGACCAACAAAAGGAGAAGGAAGAAAAAGAAGAAGAGAATGAAATGAAGGAACCTATCGGGGTGTAGGAGGAGAAGGAAGAAAATGCCCTGACAATGATCGCTGAGGATGTTATCAGCACACCTGAGAGTGTGGGAGCATCAAGCACTAACGAGGCTCAACCTGATTCGAGCTAGGCTGAGATTGTTACTAGTAGCATCGAGGAACTGAATCCTCGCACCATTGTGCCCTATGCCACTCGCTAAAATCCACCTATCTGAAGTAACAACCAATGAGGCCACCACCCAACCTGTTGAGGAGGAACAATACACTGATCCAGTTGGTTTAATGGATAAAAAAAGGAAGAGGCGTAAAGATAAAAAGAAGAAGAAGCACAAGGAAGAGAGTGAACGCCCAAAGAAAAAGAAAAAGAAAAAGAAAACAAAGGTAGCCTCTACATTGGCTACTGAGGAATAAATTGGTACACTTCTTTCTAGATAGTTTTTCATGCATTTTTATTGTTACTGCATTTTGTTTTGTCATTGCATTCATTTTGCTAACTTAGTTGCATTGTCGTTGCATTTCCATTATATTTGTATAATATTGTCAATGCATTGGGGATAATGCAGACATTAAGTTTGGAAGGAGATAATGTGAAATGGAAATGCAATTACACCGACATATTTTAATTTTACTTGTTTCTTTTGTTAATGAGAATATGCAAATTTTCAATAGAAATGTGCCTACAATTTTTGTTTTTATGCGTAATTCTTGAATTGTTTGGATGCTGATGTGTAAATTGGATGAGTATGAATGAATGGTAAGTTTGTTATTTTTGAATGAATGATTGGAATTGCTTCAGTAATGAATGAATAGTATTGATGTTTGAATCTTGAACTGACTGATTAGTTGCAGCGACATTGCATTAATAAAAGACACTCCAATGTGAGTGCACTATGACTTTTCTAGGGAGAACACTCTGTTGCAAGTTTAGAAAAATCATCTAGCCGAAGGCTATCACTATAAAAGTGTGTGTCAGCGCAATTACATACCTCTTAGGGGTTTGTTGCACCCCATCGTTACTGCCCAGGAACAAAGGTAGAGTAATGCAATGATATCTCTCAGTCATTTGAAAAAGAAAATAATGAGAAAAAGAAAGAAAAGAAAAAAAGAAAATTTTTTTATTGCTATAAATGTTGAATTGGTTCAAGGAAGATTAAGATTCATTTCATAATACTTACAATGATGATGTTGCAGTTTTAATTATTCATGCCTATAAATTGTCGTCGCATTATTCTATCATGTGAATATAATTTGTGCATTAGGATTTCAGAAAATTCAAGTTGTGAGAATAATGATTGCGGTAACATTTTTTCTTGTGACTTTGCTAGTTTTTGTTTACTTGAGGACAAGTAAAAACTTAAGTTTGGGGGTGTGATAGCATTACAAATGACATATATTTTCTCCCTAAATTGGTGTTTTAATTGTCTCTTTTGTATTTTATTTAGCATGCATCATGAGCATTTCATACTTAGTTTTTATATTTTCTAACTCATTGCTAGTTAGTTTAAATTCTTGTTATTCTTTTCTCTTTTTGTACAAATGTTGCCGCAAGCAGTCGATGTATTGCACCTTAGAATTGTCAGCGTAGGAACTCAGCCCAGAATATCAATGTTGGAAGAAGAATGCAGCCACAAAATCAGCTTGGAATTATGACCAAAGATGTCGCCGCACAGAACCTGAACCTCGAATGAGTAAACTTAAGCTGAATTCACACCTGGAAGCACCAACGCAGGAAAACCACAAGTTGTCGCCGCAATTAACGATCTTAGATTACGCCTAGCAATGCAGTGACAACCTGCAGATCTCTAAAGAAAACATCAAATCTGCGTGAGTGCACAGCTATACTGTAACTAACTTTGATAGTTGCAAAAATTAGATCTGGATCTGAGAATGAAAGGCTGAAATCTGTAACTTTTGAAGGATATAAATAGAGGAATGAAGATGGAAGAAATCATCAAGAGGTAGAGGAATTAAATTATGCAATTACTTTCTGTTTTGGAGATTTAAGTTGGAACGGTGAGCTGATGGAGCAAAGGAGTAACCACTTCTGATGAGGAGTGCTCGATGCAACACAAGAGGAGGGATTAAAGAATAGTCCTAGTATTCTAGAGATAGTAAGCTTTGATTGTATTCGTTAATCCCTCTTTTTTGCTATGGATTCAAATTACATTTGAATGAATACGAGAGTTTCTTTCATTGTTAGATTACTTTGATTCTTATTTAATGCTTTTTATCTGTTTATTCTTGGATCTAACTGCATCAAACACAAGAGTGGCTTTGTAGTCTACCGACATAGAGAGATGCGGTGACAAGTTAGGTTAACAATCAAGACGATGAGAATTACTTGAGATTAGAGGAGATTCTAGTCACTTGTTCTTGAGTGCACAAGGTAGCTCACATCGAGAGGTGGGGTAATTGTGGGTACTTGAGTCTCGAGTAAACGGAGGACTGTTATTGGTAAGAATTCATTGGAGCATCATTGCTGTGACAGTTCATCTATACAATACCTTGTCGGTGCATCCAGCGTTGCAACTTAGTAAAATCAGTGATCCACTCCAATCCTTTCCACTTGATCACATTTACATTTTCTGCATTTAAATATTCAACACTTAACATTCAACACACTTTGATTTACTTTCAGTTGTTCTGACATTTGACCTTTGACATTTAACTCTGATTGCATTGTCAGTATTAATCATTTTAGTGTGCAGATATGACATAATTGCGCTGACATCTTTACTTACATTTTCTCTAATCCTAGCTTTAGTTGCTTCGACATTTAAACATCAAGAACTCATTCCTTGTGGGATCAATATCCGATAGAAATGTTCTATCAACTATACTAGCATCGATGTGTGTTCGCTTGCACAATCGCTGTGACGTTACAAATGCGATCACGACTTCGACATACCAAGATTCGAGTATAAGGTCAAGTTTAAGCAGGTCATATTTTTAATATAGCTACGATTCCTTAGAGAATTCGAGTGCTTCTGATTAAGGTTTCCACCTTATGAACCATTTTAAGACGATTCTTTCAACAAGCTATTTTTCGAACTCTCAAATCTCGAGAGATCGTATCACTTAATGGCATAAACCCAAGCTGGACCTCTAGACTCAACTTGAGTGGCAACAATATAAGTAATAACTCGTTAACTAACCGGTCTGCCATTTCCTCTACCTCGACCATGACCTCTAGCGGGCGTAAAAACAGGTGCCGACCTTTGAGTCTGCAAAACCTTTACCCTATTTCGGTAATCCCTCAAAAAATATTCTTTCGAACCACACTTATAACAACTACCAGTCAACTTATGACACTCTCCAAGATGTTTACGCTCACAATGTGGACAAAGCGGCCATCCAATATCACCGATTGAACCACTATTACTAATCATTACATTACTTGCTTCTTAGACTCACTTGGTCAAAACTCATGTTGTGCACTCTTATCAGAACCTTGAGTATCATGCCTTCATTTAGACAGTCTCTCCAATGCATCATCAGAAGCTTTCTTTCCTGACTTAGTTACCACAGAACGAGGCAGCTCAACCAAAGTTTCCTCAATAGCCTTGGCCTTCTCTACCAACTCATCAAACACATCTATATTTTGGGTCACTAAGTAAACCTGAATTTCACGGATAAGCCCAAAATGAAACCTCTTACAATGGTCCCTCTCAAAGAAAACCATCTCTGAGGCATACTGACTAAGTTGCACAAACTCAGCCTCATACTTAGCCACTGATAACCCACCTTGCACAAGATCAATAAATTCCCTCTTTTGAGCTTCCATGTATTGCCTCCCATATACTTTCTCTTAGTATTCCAAGTCAATCGGTCAACAGTAGTACCTCTTCTCATAGTATTCCACCAACTGTGTGCCTCATCGTCGGGTAGGGACACAGTACAACCCAATTTTTCCTCATCAAAACAAGACATCTGTTCGAGGATCCTTTCAACACTTTCTAACCAATACTCAGCTATGGTCGGATAAATCCCTTTTACTCCAAAAAACTCTTTACCACCCAACACCCTAAGACATTCAAGCGGCAACCCACGATTCACAAGTGCTAGACTGGTAGGTGCGGAAGGAAGGTTAGCACCAACAATCTGCTAGAACGCTCCTTTCACAGCTTCTAACAGAGGGCTTACACCCTTATCAGGTATATTCCTTCCACGAGGCGACACATTAGGTACAGAGGATGTATCATCCCCTTGAGCATTAGCTCCACCATTCACATTCACACGTCTAGGAGACATATCGAATGCTATCTAACATGTACACAAACAAATAAAAAGTGTGAGTGGCGGAGGGAAATGATCCAAGTCTTATTCCTGCAAAACAAGTTTAGAATTAAAGGCAATGTGTTCCTATTTCTTCCCCACATGGATAGCAATCAAACAAACATCAATAATTCAACAAGAAATCATTATATTTTAATAATTTGGTTTTGAAATCCCGCTACACACATCAATATCCTAGGTCAAAGTGTTATTGAACCTAAACTCTGATACTACCAAATATAACACCCTATACCCGATCGATTGTCGAGCTCGAATACTAGGATGCCACACCACCATCTCACATCATGCTTACCTCATTTTAAATGTTTTATTTCACATGCAGATTTTTCTTTTTAATTTTCTCACTAAGTGCTTAAATTTTTACAAAATACATACATATTATAAGTCTTACATACTCAAATTAATGTTAAACCGAAGAAGTGAATGTGAATCGTGCACCATGTAGGGTCACAGAAAAGGGAGGTGAGTCAAATTTAACTGCTTAAAAACCAAGCATTTCCTAGACCGAGCCAATCCTAGACATGCACGTTCTCATTGCCACACTTCTCACAGTTATCGAAAAATCGATTTAATGTTAAATCATTCCATCTTACATCGATTTATCAATTATCACACCTTTATCATATAAAACAAACCTCAAATAAAATATTTTCAAGTTTATAATGGCATGCAAATAACTTAAAAGAACATAATCAGAAACTAATATAAATCCATCATAAATCCTAGCACATTGCCTTAAGTTCCCAAATATAAACAACTCATAAAACCTACTAATAGAAAACTAAAGTGTCGATTTTAGCTTGGATCACCCTCGAGGCCATACCATTCACATTGACACTAAGTATTTGCAATGGTTAAAAAGGAGTGGGTGAACTTAACATGTTCAGTGAGTGCCTAGAATAACCACTACATAAACAATCATCATGCTTGAACCAACAATCATACAACATATTCATAACATCTTTCTTATATTTATTTACACATAGTTTTCAACATATTTTATTCACATACAAGCATATTTAGTCATATACTCATATAATCACAATCAAACATGGTTGTTAAGATTATGAAACATAAAGTGAGCTCTATCATCACACATTGGATACGTGGATCTCCAACATACCAACACTGGACTTATAGAGTCGAAACATATCCCATAAGTGAAGCATATAGCTAACACTTTCGAACACACCAAGCATATCCCGTTGAATGAAGCATAACTCACATTCCCTTATCTCTCTAACATGTCTCTAGGCCTCAGCGCCTTACATATAACACATGTGAGTACTCACAATTCTATGACATGTCAACTATATCCAAAGGTCTCATAAGATCACAAAGCCAAAATATTCACATTATTATTATTACATATTTTTATCATATATTCACTGCATATTCACCTTATTATCACATATAATTTAGTCATATGGCATGAAGAACATACATATATATTTTCTGTCATATGGCATGAAGAACATACCCACATATTTACTTTCACAACAGTCATCATAAGTTTATAGCATATGTCACAACATCTTATTTTTAGTCACAATATTAAATCTTAATATTTGAGCACAAATCACATTAATATTTGAGCTCAAATCATATTAATATTTAAGCATAAATAACATTAATATTTAAGCATAAATCACGTTAATATTTTAGCACAAGTCATATTAATATTTAAGCAAAAATCACATTAATATTTGAGCACAAATCATGTTAATATTTAAGCATAAATCACATTAATATTTGAGCACAAATCGTATTAATATTTAAACACCAATCACATTAATATTTAAGCATAAATCAGATTAATATTTGAGCACAAATCATATCAATATTTAAGCATAAATCACATTAATATTTAAGAACAAATCATATTAATATTTAAGAACAAATCACATTAATATTTAAGCACAAATCACATTAATATTTAAGCATAAATCATATTAACATTTAAGCATAAATCACAATAATATTTAAGCATAAATCATATTAACATTTAAGAATAAATCACAATAATATTTAAGCATAGATACAAGAATACTTACACTCAAAATTTAGAGTAAGGGTTTAGGCTATCTCTAAATTCCTAAATACACAATGAATCTGTAACACTCCTATACCCGATCTGACCCTCGGAACTCGATATAGGAATGTTACATTTGGTGCTAAAGAAATTTTGGCTAATCACTAGGTATTTTAAACATTTAATAACAATATTGTCATTTAAACAATCTCATATTATCATATTAAAAGTTTAGGAACTATATTGGTTAATCAAATAGGTTTAAAAATGATTAAAATATGAATTTTAATTAGTACAAGGGCAAAATATCAATACTTAACAGAAGGTATTGATATTTTATAAAAGGTATTTATACCATTGCACACAATCGATACCAAAATAGCATTCAAAAAGTCCAAAAATTCAAAATTTCATGAAAATAGCGATACCTTAGTCATAGGTATCGATACCAAAACTACTCTCTGTTTCTAAAAAAATTGATTTTTAGGCAAAGGTATTGATACCTTACCCCCTGGTATTGATACCTTGGGTTATAATGACACAAAAATAGTTGAAAAAGTGCTAAAAAACCCTGCACTAATTCAAAGCAGTCAAATCAATTCATTAACCTTAAATTCTTTAAAATTCATCACAAAAGCCATATAATAACATCATCTATGCATGTATATGTTAAACACTTATAAATTCATTCCAAAAAATAACAAAATAAGCCTTTAGATCGCCAAAATAACAAGGTTTTCAAAGTTTACAATTTAGTCCATTTAACCTTCACCTATACCAAGAACCTATGTACATGCCATACTAACCCCAAAATTCATACATATAACATTGCCTCTTGGTGTGGTGATGAGATGGGATGCACTCGACCTCAATATTAGCCTAACAGGATCTACCAAACCTACGCGTTAGAGAATTAACGCGGTAAGTTTGTGAAGACTTAGTAAGTGCTTCAAGATTTTTAAAAATCTACCACTGTATAAAAAATAAAATAAAAATTGTATTCACTATATAGACATATAATTCATATCAAATTAGTCCCCAAAATTTAACATTATTCTAAAATCGTACTTACCGTTACTTACCGTAACTTGTTAATTGATAATAGTTGAATTACGACACTATAGCCCAATGTACTAGTTGAACACTTAGGATATACGAAGATGAATCAATAATGCATTGTTAATGCATATCTTATATCACTAAGAAACAAAGTGAAAATTACGATAAGCACCAAAGTGTAAAAATAATAACGATAAGCACCGAAGTGCAAATTTTACAACGATAAGCACCGAAGTGCTAAATAATATGATAAGCGCGCTAAGATTCCTTAATGGCATGCCATCAATATCCTAATAGTTCGAGACTCGTCTACACGAGCTTTTATTAATATTAAATCTTTACATTCATTTAATTGACAGAAAATAATATAACTTTTTATTTTCACAATTTAGTCCTTATCACAAAACTTGTAAATTCTCTTCACTTTTATCATATCCAACACTATAATTTTTACATTCCTTCATCTAAACCCCTTTTTCACCTATCCACCATGTTATAACACGCTTTAATTTCTTTCGATTTAGTCCATTTTTCACTATCACCATAATTCATCATACAATGATACACAAAAACCACAATTTATAACATTTACATTATTTACTTATACTAAACACTTCTCATAACATTATTAATATATTAATTAAACTACTTAATTAACATAATTAGCTAATTAACTTAATTTAAACAAAATTAACTACTTGAAGTACTTACAACCAAAATTTGGATGATGATTATTTCTTCTCTTCTACTCCATGGCCACTTCTTTTCCTTTTCCTTCAATTTGGTCTCCTATCTTCTTCTCTTTTTCTTCAAAAAAATATCAAATATATAATATTCACATGTTAAACTCTAATTAAATAACATCTCTAGACTACTTTGTTGAAGTATTTCTTACCTTACTACTTGATATCAACACTAAAGCCCTAACTTTCTCTTTCCTTTAATCCCTCTATAGAATCTCTTCCCTTGAAATCAAGATGATTACTAGCTTAATCTATGGTTTTTAGCAAGAAAACCCAAAAGATATTGAAGATGATGAGCTTGGAATGGCTAAAAATGGTGGAAAGAAGCTAGAATAAGAAAAGAAAATGGGTTTTGTAGAGAGAAATGGGGGGTGACGTTTGGCTTGTAGAAGAAGATGATATATTTTCATCATTTTCTCATCTTTTCTACATAATTCTTTAAGAAAATCTCATGATTTTTATTTTAAAATGGTCAACTTGCTAGCTAGTCCTTTGACCTATCATCTTTACACTTAGACTCTAATGATTACACCTATAAATATCTTGAACTAGACTAACCCATTGAACTAGACTAAACTAAGAACTATCAGATATTGGGTAGATTATTCCAGCATCCAGCCATTTTATCACCTCCTTCTTGACAACTTCTTTCATAATCGGATTTAGCCTCTTTTGGTGCTCTATCGAATTGCTATGACAATCTTCTAGCAAAACTGTGTGCATGCAAAACGCAAGATTGATTCCTTTAATATCAACTATAGTCTAACCTATTACCTTTTTAAACTTCCACAAAACTCCCAATAGTTGTTCTTCTCGCTCTTTCTCCAAACCTGCAGAAATAACTATTGGCAAAGTTTCGTTATCACATAAAAATGCATACTTTAAATCTACTGGAAAAGGCTTTAACTTAAGTATTGGGGGTTCAATAATAAAAGGATTTTGTACTTTGGAAGCACGATCAGATAAATCTAAAGATTCAAACCTCCTTCCTGGCCTCTCTACAAAATGCTTGACATCACAAAATTCTGAAATTTCAGCTTCAATGTCTTCACAAGTTTTTGATAGTTCTTAGGTTAGTCTAGTTCAATGTGTCCCCCAAAAAAGGAGGAATTACGGTCGTACGTAACGATAATATGAGTTGATTCCTACTAGGACTGTCACGGGATGGAGAGTTTGTATTTGCTATAGGAAACTCAACAAAGCTACGAGGAAAGACCATTTTCCTTTGCCGTTTATAGATCAAATGTTGGATAGACTTGCAGGTAAGGCATATTATTGTTTCGTTGATGGTTATTCAAGTTACAATCAAATTGCCATAGCACCTGAAGATTAAGAAAAAACTACATTCAAGTGTCTGTATGGAACTTTTACTTTTAAAAGAATGCCATTTGGACTGTGTAATGCACCAACAACTTTTTAACGTTGTATGATGGCAAATTTTTCAGACATGGTGGAGAAATTTTTAGAAGTCTTTATGGATGATTTTTTGGTTTTTGGAGATACATTTGAGGATTGCTTGAAGAATCTGGATGTTGTTCTAAAGCGTTATGAAGAAACAAAGTTGGTTTTAAATTGGGACAAATGCCATTTCATGGTTTGTGAAGGCATTGTAATTGGCCACAAGATTTTGAAGCAAGGAATATCAGTTGAGAAAGCAAAAATTGAGGTGATTGAGAAGCTTCTCCGCCTACATCGGTGAAAGGTATTTGTAGTTTTCTGGGGCATGAAGGTTTTTATAGACAATTTATAAAAGATTTTTCAGAGATATCAAAGCCCTTATGTGAATTGCTGCAACATGATAAAGCTTTTGATTTTTTGAAAAAGCAATTAATTGTTGCGCCAATAGTAATTGCTCCTAACTGGAATTTGCCATTTGAATTAATGTGCGATGCAAGTGATTTTGCTGTAGGAGCAGTGCTAGGCCAAAGGAAGGAGAAAATATTTCACGCAATTTATTATGCGAGCAAAACCCTTAATGATTCACAAATTAACTACACAACAACGGAGAAGGAGTTGTTGGCAGTAGTCTTCGCATTTGATAAATTTTGTTCATATTTGATTGGCACAAAAGTAACAGTTTATACGGATCATGTTGCCATAAAATACTTGATAGAAAAAAAGGATGCTAAGCCAAGATTGATTCGATGGATTTTACTGTTGTAAGAATTTGACTTGGAGATAAAGGATAGAAAAGGTTCAGAGAATCAAGTTGCGTATCATTTACCACGTTTAGAAGTAGAGATTACTGATGGTGATGCTAGATTCATAAAGGAGGAGTTTCCAGATGAGCAATTATTTGTTGTGATAGTATCGCCATGGTACACTGGTATTGTTAATTTCTTAGTGGATTGTTACCCTCTGATTTAACTAACCAGAGGAAGAAAAAGTTTTTGCATGATGTTAAATTTTATTATTGGGATGAGATATTTTTGTTTAAGAATTGTGCAGATCAAATCATATGGTGATGTGTTTCAGATGATGAATGTCATAGCATTTTACAACATTATCATGTTGTGCCTTACAGAGGACATTTTGAAGGACAAAGAACCACTGCCAAAGTTTTGCAATCAAGTTTCTTTTGGCCTACCATGTTTAATGATGCACATAACTTTTTTCGTTCCTGTGATAAGTATAAACGGACAGGTAACATTTTGAGAAGGAAAGAGATGCCATTGCAAAACATTGTTAAGGTTGAATTATTCGATGTATGTGGTATGGATTTTATGGGATCATTTCTACCATCATGGGGAAATATTTACATTTTAGTCGTTGTTGACTATGTCTCGAAGTGGGTTGAGGTAGTTGGACTCCCTACTAATGATGCAAAGTCAATGCTAAAGTTTTTGCATAAGCATATTTTTGCCAGATTTGGAATGCCAAGAGCGATTATTAGCAATGAAGGTTCTCATTTCAATTGTCGTCTACGTTGAAGATATGTTAACAAGGTATGGGATAAACCATAAAATTACGACCACATATCATCCCCAGACGAATGGACAAGCGGAGATATCAAATAGGGAGATTAAATCGATTTTAGAAAAGGTTGTTGATCCAATCCGAAAGGATTGGGCGTCGAGGTTAGATGAAGCTTTGTGGGTGTATAGGACTACCTTTAAAACACCCTTAGGGATGTCATCGTTTAAGCCTATCTATGGAAAGCCTTGTCATTTACCTGTTGAGTTGGAGCATAAAGCTTTTTGGGCGGTTAAAAATTAAATGGTGATTGGTTGGTTTCAAGGGAAAAGAGGATGATGGATTTGAATGAGATAGAGGAGTTTCGATTGCGAGCATATGAAAATGCTAGGATTTGTAAAGAGAAGACAAAAAGATGGCATGACAGTAAGACATTACCACAGCATTTTGAACTAGGACAGCAAGTTTTGTTGTTTGATTCGAAGCTCAAGTTATTTCAGGGAAGTTGAAATCTAAGTGGACAGGGCCATTTGAGGTAGTTTTTGCTTATCGACATGGTGCTATAGATATTAAGAATGCCACGACTGGGAGTGTGTTCAAAGTTAATGGACAGCATCTGAAGCGCTATTACAATGATCCAATGTTGCAACAAAATTTTGCTATTACATTGCGTTATGTTAGAAGAGTTTGAATTTGTTTTATTTTTATTTTGGATTGGTGCTAATGCAAATTTTGAATTTTTGAATTAGTTGCAGGTTAGTGAAATGATGTTAGACGTTAGAAGAAAATGAGTTCGGTGTGGGGTTTTGCTGGGCAATGAAAGGTGATTGCGTCTCTATCATAGGAAAACTAAAATGGCAGAGCAATTGGCACAAATTTTGTACCCACGTGCCATACATTTTTTCTAATTTTTTATGATTTTGTATTCCTTTTATTTAGCTGTTTATTTTTGTTTCCTTATATATAGCATTTGTTTCTTTAAATGAGAGCATTATTTTCTTTTAAATATTTTATGTTTCCTCTGAATAGTTTGTTGGTATAAAAAATGAGACGTAAAGGAAATATGCCACAACAGCTGATGCCCATCGTTGCAAGGAAGTTCTACTATCGAAATGTAGAAGCAAAGTTCCAAGAGAACTATTTAAAGTGTCAACCTCTTCTGGAGAAAGGGTTTGCGTTTACACAAGAAAAATATATAGGTTTTGATGAAGACATTGCAAGAGTGATTGAAACTCATGGATGAGATATGTTCTGTTGCCATCCAGATGAAGTATATCTTAAAATGGTAAAGGAATTTTATTCCCATTTAACTACTGACAGCCCATTCGTATATGTTCGGGGTATTTTGATTCTTTTTATGCAGATAAAATCAACAATTATTATGGAATCGAAGACGTGAAGAATGAACATATGAGATTTGTGCATGGAATTTCAGAGGAAAATCTGGAAAATGTGTTAAGGGACGTTTGTATTCTGGGAACCACCTTGGATAAGTCAAAGACTGATCGATTTATGATTGAAAAACAATATTTGAAGCCTGAGTGTAAAATTTGGATAAGTTTTTTGAAGACCAGATTGATGCCTACTGTGCACACAACCACCATTGGAAGAGAGTGATTGTTGCTGTTGCATTCTATCATGACTGGAAGGAAGATTAATGTGGGGCAGATTATTCATGATGAAGTCCATAAATGTGCCCAGAAAAAATCAGGTAACTTGATATGTCCTAATTTGATTTGTGCACTGTGTCTACAAGTAGGTGTTGCTTTAGAGGAAAATGAAGATATGATGTCGAACAAAGGTGCCATCACCAAGCAATCAGTGATGCAGCAACAAAAGGAGGATGTGCTTACATCAACACCATTTAAGCAACATGTTAGTTTGGAGCCACTAGTGTTTGCAAAAGCATCATCTAGTAACCCTTTTGAACTATCTACTTTATCTTGTTTAGGTCATGTTGATGATAAATGTTTGGATGTTATTAATCGTCTCATGAAAATTAATAAGATTTTAGAGGATTTTCATTGCAAGACTAAGGCCTATGGGGTTATATGCGTGTTTGTGACGAAGCGATATGCCAGGCGCTACAACAAAACCAAGTCAAAGTCCCAAGGTTCCTAGATTTTTCGAGGATTCTCTATGATGAAACGATAACTGGTAATTATGAGTACTTAGGTCTTTGTTAAATAGATAGTTGATAATCGTACGATCTCATTGGAACATAATTGCGGCGACAATTCATGTATTAGTTACCTTGTAGTCACATTTAGCATTGTTAACTTGTGAAGTAAGTGATCCTCTCCAATTCTTTACACTTGATCTATTTCTTTTATATTTCTAAATTTACATTACATCTCAACAATTAGTTCATCTTTTATTAATTTGCTCTGATATTTTATATTACATTTGCACTGACAGTTTTTACTCTAAACCTATGTAGTTTTAACCAGTTTACGTTGACATTGCTATTAACAGTTCTTATCATTTTAACTTAAATTGCCTCGACAGATTTAAACATAAATAGCCATCTCATGGGATCGATATTCAACAGATTCATTTTTGTCTACTTTACTTGCATCGACAGTGTATGCTTGCATATATCAACTGTGACGTTCATAGTGCGATCAAGCTTTGGTGCTGTTGCCGGGGATGGGGTTTGTTTGATGTTTATTTTTGTAGTTGCATTTATTTGTTTCTTTTCTAACTTTTATTGATTACTGATTTTTTTTTAATTCTTTTCAAATTTTTTTAGGTGTTTATGTCCACAATGAGAAATTCTAACAACATTGTTAGTTTTGATCCGGAACTTGAAAGGACAATTCGGAGGAGAAGACAAGAGCAAAGAAAAATGGCTGGAAATAACAATGATTTACCACCATTGCTGCCACAAAATGTTGTTCCTCCAGTGTAACCACAAATAGTCAACAATATACCGCTACCACAAAGAGAGCAAATTCTTGATAGGATAATTAGAGATTTCGTTGTTCCTGTGCTCGATGATTTACAACCAGGGGTTGTTAAACCAACAATACAAGTTGGTAATTTCAAATTAAAACCGGTGATGTTTCAAATGCTTAACTCGAATGGACAATATGCAGGTTTACCTCACGAAGATACAAGGGAGCATCTTAAATCTTTTCTGCTTATATGTGCTTCTTTCAGTCAACATGGTGTTCCTGATAATGCCTTAAAGATGTAGATGTTCCCTTCCTCTTTGCAAGGAAGGGCAAGAACATGGTTTCTTGGTTTACCAATTGGATCTATTACTTCATGGAATGCACTAGCAACTCAGTTCATTTTGCGATTCAATCCACCGATAATGAATTCTAGATTGCGGAATGATATCACGACATATCATCAACTGGATGATGAGAATTTACACCCTACGTGGGAACGTTACAAAACTCTACTTAGATGTTACCCCATGCATGAAATCCAACAGGAGACACAAATTGAGATCTTCTACAATGGATTAAATGTGTAGACAAGAAATCTTGTCGATGCATCGACTAATGTCCTTTGTTGGATTGCACTTACACTGAAGCTGTGTGAATATTAGAGAGGATTGCGTAAAATGATTATCAATACCCAATTTCTTGTTTTGCTCAGGTAAAAATAAATCCTGGAGTTATGGAGTTAGATGCCATTTCATCCCTAAGTGCACAGGACTCTCCACAGGCGAATATGATCAAAAACATGAAGGGAACGAGTGATGTTGCCCCTATTCAAGTAACCCAACAGATGGATGTCCCGACATTTTCCTTTGAAATTTTTGGTGATAACCATAGTTATGAGGATTACCCATAGCATGCTGAAAATGCATTTTATGTTAATAACATCCGTGGAAATTCATATGGTAACTCATATAATAGTTCAAGTAGAGCTCAACAACCTTGAGGGAGTCAGAATACGTCTACATACAGATATGTAAATTCCTCAAATTCTTGGAGTAAAAGGATCCATCTAATCAGCCTAGGTTTTGCATCCTTCTTAGCAAAAAGGTATCTCAAAGCAGAATGATCAGTATACACTGTAGTTTTTTCAAGAACAAAATATGAAAAAAACTTCTCAAATGCAAAATCTACAGCCAGCAACTCTTTCTCAGTGATCGTATAATTTACCTGTGCTTCAGTTAGAGTTTTACTAGCATAATATATTGAATGAAATATCTTATCTTATCTTTATTTTGTCCCAGCACAACACCTATAGCAAAATCTCTCGCATTGCACATTACCTCAAATGGTTGCGTCCAATCTGGTGCGACGACAATGGGTACCTGCACTAACTGCTGTTTAATCCTAAAAAATGCTTCCAAACAAGCTTCATCGAACAAAAACTTTTTATTTTTCTCCAACAAAAAGTAGAATGACTTTGCTATTTTGGAGAAGTCTCGGATGAATCTTCTATAAAATCTAGCATGATCGAGAAAACTCCTTATTCCCGTCACATTATTCGGTGGAGGTAGCTTTTCAATGATTTCCACCTTCACTTTATCCACTTCAATGCCCTGAAAAGATATTCGATGACCAAGGACAATTCCTTCGGTATTTTTCCCAATTTAGAACCAAATTGGTGTCCTTGCATCTTTTCAATACTTTTGCTAAATTGTTAGTGCATATATCAAAATTTTGCCCATACACAGAGAAATCATCCATAAATACCTCGAATGAATCCTCGATCATATCTGAGAACATGGCCATCATGCACCTCTGAAATGTGGTTGGGGCATTACACAAACCAAATAGCATCCGTCGAAAAGCAAAGGTTCCAAATGGGCATGTAAAAATCATCTTTTCTTGATCCTCCGGTGTAATTACAATCTGGTTGTATCCAGAGTACCCATCAAGGAAACAATAATAAGCTTTACCAGCTAGCCTATCCAGCATTTGATCATTGAATGGAAATGGGAAGTGATCCTTCTTTGTGGCCACATTTAAACAACGGTAGTCCATACACACTCGCCAACTTGTAGCAATGCGAGTAGGGGTTAGCTCATTTTTATTGTTACTTACTACCGTGATACCGCTCTTCTTAGGCACACATTGACTGGACTCACCCATGTGTTGTCTGAAATAGGGTAGATTATGCCTGCGTCCAACCATTTGATAATCTCCTTCTTCACTACTTCCTTCATTTTCTCATTCAGTCTTCGTTGTTGCTCAATTGAATGTTTTCCTTCATCTTTTAGCCTAAATTTATGCTTGCAGAGAGAGGGAATAATGCCTCTGATGTCCGCTATGCTCTGGGCAATGACTTTTTTGTGTTGCTTCAATATTTCGATTAATTTTTCTTCTTGGCTCGCGTCGAGACTTACACTGACAATCACTAGCATTGTATCATTGTCACCTAGGAAAACATATTTCAAGTGTTTTGGGAATGACTTTAACTCTAGAGTCGGATCTTCTCTAATCGGTGGTTTAAAAATAAGTATCATTCGATTAGTCAGATCCAAAGATTCCAATTGCCAGCCATGTTTCAGTTCACAGACATTAGCCTTAACTGTTTGGTCATATTCAGGTGGGATATTGTTATCAGCTGTCACCACATACTCCTCTGGCACTGCTAAACTTCATTCATTGAATTCTTCTGTAATTAACTCATCTAGAACATCAATGTGGTGACATTTTTCCTTACTGTGTGATGGAGATGCTTCAAAAATGCTGAAGGTTACATGCTCATCGTTATGATGCATAATCAGCTCACCCTTGAAAACATCGATAAGAGTGCGTCCTATTACAAGAAATGGGCATCCTAGAATAATAGGCACCTCCTTATCAGCTTCGTAATCAAGTATGATAAAGTCGATTGGAAACACAAACTTGTCAACATGGACGAGAACATCTTTAATCTATCCTTCAGGTTGTGCTAAAGATCTGTTCGCAAGTTGTAATGTCACCGCAGTGGGCTTCATATGACTAATCCCTAATTTCCTGAAAGTTGATAGTGGCATAAGATTAATGCTAGGTATTAGGTCACATAGAGCTTTACCTAAATAATGATTTCCAATAGAGCATGGGATTGTAAAACTGCCAAGATCTTTCATCTTTGGTGGCAATTTATTTGTCAGTATAGTGCTACACCCTTTTGTGAGCGCAATTGTCTCAATATAGGATAGCTTCTTCTTCTTTGATATAGCTCCTTCATAAAATTCCCATAGCTGGGGATCTGCACAAGAGCATCAACTAGAGGCATATTAATATGTAATTGTTTCAAGGTAGATACAAACTTTTTATAATCTCTGTCATGCTCGTTCTCCTTAAATCTCTGTGGAAATGAAAAGGTATTTCACAGTGGGTTGTTTTGCTATAACTAGTTGTGTCGACATGGGCAGTTGTGTCGACAACTTTTTAGGATGAATGGTTGGCATCGGTGTGGCTACTGGTGGTTCCTCCTCATCTACTTCTGTTGTGTCTTCTTCAGCTGTAACTTCTCTTTGTTGCTTTGGTTCGTTTGCATCGTCAGGTGCTTGGTTAAAGCTGTTATTTTGCTCGGTAGTTTGCTTACCACTTCACAATGTGATAGCCTAGCAATGCTCCTTTCCTTTCTGATTTGGATTTTCAGTATCACTTGGCAAAACACCTGGTGTTCGTGTGCTCATGTTAGGAGCTAGTTGTCCTAGTTGTGCTTCCAATGCTCGGATGAAAGATGAATTTCCTTGTATAATTTCTTTTGTTCTGGAAATATGCTCATGCATCAAAGCTTCAAGAGTAGCCATGGATCTGATCTTGATTAAGGATACTGTTATTGCTATTGCTGATGCCGTCGTTGCATATTTGGTAGCATTGTTTGTTGTGGTTACAATTGAACTTGTGGCTACATTTGAGTATGTGACAAGTTCATGGTGGTGCTACCACCTAAGGACCCGGAGGAATTTCCTTTAGGCCCAATAACTCGTGAAAGGTCTAAGAGGTTCAAAGATGCTATTACGAATAATGCATTCAAGCTTGGAAGATCAGTAAGGTTGCCAACGTCCAAACCATGCCATGCAACGTGGAAGAATCATGCAATGCAAAAGGGAAGCCATGCAACGTGCTACATGTTTATTTTTGATGCATGCATTACATTTTGATATGAGTCGCAAGGCCCAAAATCCAGCGTATGAACGTGATGGGCTCAATCTTCCTTAAGGACCAATAACGAGGTCAAAAGCCAAGCAAATTCGAGCAAGACTGAATGGGACAATCCAAGACTTCGTTACCAAGGCCCTAGATACGTAAATGATTGAAAAAGAAAATCAAGATTCACTTTATTGTTTTCAAGAAAATCAAGAAACCGAATCTTGATCCAATTATGCTGCTCCAAACAATTCCAAGAATCAAGAAAAATCAAGATTTCAATTCTTGGAAAAAGAAACTGAATCCTATAGTCAAGACACATTGGATTTCTTTTACGACCTTGAACGAGCCAATTTTGAGAGCAAACGGATCACAAGACCAAATTCTTGCAAAAAGGCCCATTAAGATATCTACAAGTTCATCTTGAAGTTTAGAAACTAATTTAATTGAATATCAGGCCAAATTATTAAAGTGACCCAAATTGAAAAGTATTTAAATTTAGGTCCAATTTTTATTTTAATAAGTGGATCATCATGTAAGAATTTAGCCCAAGGAGCCTATTCAAAGCCCTTTGGCCGAAATTCCCCATATCTACACTTAAATTTATTTATTTTTTTATTTTATTTGAGTAGTTGTCATGGTTAGAATTCTATTTGGGTTAAGAAAGCTTATTTTGGGGGCGTATAAGTAGCATGGTCGTTCCCCTCTTGAAAAAACACTTGATTTTGATTACTTTGGGTTCATAATAATTCTCTTTGAGTTTTTCTTCAAGAATTGCTCTTTAGTTTTTTTTTAGAAGTTGTTTTAATAATCTTTCAAGTTGTGGAAATCATCTTCAAGCTTTTTCCTGCCAAGATCTCTTTCTTGGAGGGGAAATTAGAGCCATTGAAGGGAGTTGTGGATTCTTATTGTTTCCAAGGCTTCTTAGTACGTTATCTTCTCTTTTTTTTATCTTTAATCTATTTTTCTAGTTTGATCTAGTTTATTTCTTACTATTTAGGGTTACTGATTTAGTTGATTTTCGTTCTTGGTTGAAATTTCTTTAAGAGGGACGTTCTCCTACCTTGATCCATCAAGAAACACATAAAAAATTAGGAGATCCAATCTTTTCTTGCTGTTTCAATCATTCTTGCCTAAACAGTTTGCTTTTATCTTTTAAATCACTTCTAGCAAATTTGTTTGTGTTTTTATTTTCTAGATCTGGTTGGGATGTTTTCTTGAGGTCCAAGGATAGTTTCTTTCATCCAAGAAACCCTAATTTCATTCTCTATTGGATCCGTTACCAGCCATTCATCTTTCTTTCATTTTAATTTTGTTTGATTTTTCTTTTTGTCAATTAATCTGTTTGTGTTTTTTTTTTCCAAATTTGTCACAATGTCTCATAGTAGGAAAGAGAGTGATGACCAAAGTGACAAACCACTAGTTAATATAAAAAATCTTACTGGTGTTGCAACAAAGTTAGATCTGCATGCCATCACTGATAAGTTCAAAACCATGTTCAATTAGTTGAACAATACTTTAAATCAGTTGCGAACTAAGCAAAGGACTCAAGTTGCGGTGCTAATGATGATGATGGGTTTGAACAGCCTTGTGCTCGTAGACATCAAGAGAGACGTGTACCTCATGTGGATAAAGATCCTTTGGTTCCCAATAATCGTGGACAGTCTTCATTAGCAAAGTCGAAGTTCACAATTCCTCAATTTCGTGGAAAGAATGATCACGAAGCATACTATGAGTGGGAATAAAAAATAGAGCTTATGTTTCATTACTATAAATGCTTTGAAAATGAGAAAGTTGCATTGGCGACCCTTGAGTTTTCAAACTATGCGTTGAGTTGGTGGACTCAACTTGGTATAAGTCACCAACGAAACTACGAGAGAGAATTTCCACATGAGATGAATTGAAACAAGTTATGCGAAAACGCTTTATTCCTACACATTATTATAGGGAGGTCAAAACCAAACTTCGACGACTTGTTCAAGGAAGTAGATCAGTTGATGAGTACTTCAAGGATATGGAGATGCTCCTTCAACAAGCAAATGTGAAAGAGGATGATGAGACCAATATGATATGTTTTATTGATGGTTTGAACAAACCCATAGTCAACACTTTTTGATTACAAAATTATATAGATCTCGAGAAGGTAGTACACAAAGCCATTGAGACTGAACAACAATTAAGGGAACAAGGTCCTTATTCATTCTCTACTTCACAGTATTACAAAGGTAACAGTCCTAATTTTGACTTTAGGTACTTGAAACCACCTTTTACTACTAATAAGTCTTCTTCAAGTGGTGATACTAAGAAATCAAATTGGAAGAGTGGGGCTCCTATGAAGACACAATTATGTTCTAAGCAACCCAGTTCTAGTGGTTCAAACAGGAGAAAAACTTGTGAGATAGAGTGTTTCAAATGTAAAGGGCGAGGACACTATGGTAGAGATTGCCCTAACACAAGACTTCTCCTTATCAAAGAAAATGTTGAATATACTTCTGATTCGGACAATCCAGATATGACAGGCTTTATGGAGAATATTGTCCATACTAGTGATTTGAATGAGGAGATCGTCGAACCACCAAATGAAGAGGATGATTTTTTTGAATCCCATTGCCTAGTAGTACGTCGTACTCTCAACATCCAAATGAAAGATGATCTTAACACTTAAAGGACTAATATTTTCTATTCTCAGTGTTTCATTAAAGTTACACTATGTTTGCTTATTGTGGATAGTGGGAGTTGTGCAAATGTTGTTAGTAGCTATCTTGTGGACTCTTTGAAGTTACCTTGCTCAAAACACCCTAAGTCATACCATCTTCAATGGCTTAATGAATGTTCAGAAGTGCGGGTTACAAAACAGTCCTTAATTACATTTAAACTAAGTAATTATGAGAATGAGGTATGGTGCAATGTTGTCCCCATGCATGTCGTGCATTTACTGCTTGGAAGACCATGGCAATATGATCGTGATGTCATACACCATGGCAAACAAAATGGATATTCCCTTATCTTTAAAGGGAAGAAATTTATTCTATCTCCTTTGAATCCCAATGATGTGTATAAAGATCAAATAAAAATGATGAAATTCTATGAAGAGGTTAAGGGGAAAGGACAAACAAAAAAGACTGAGAGAAAAGAGGCCATTAGTATTAAAAGTCAAAATTCAAACGGCCCAATGGTAGTGAATCCTCTAGTGGTAAAAACAGAGTGCAAAGTTTATTTGCAAGTGTAAAAGATGTGTGGAGAGCCCTATTAAACAAACAACCTTGTATCCTTGTAAGGTTTAGGCAAAATTATTTATCTTTAGCTAACCTTGACAAAACTTTGCCTAGTGTGTTTAACTCTCTTTTGCAGGATTATGCGGATATTTTCAATAAGGCACCTAAAGGTTTACCACCTTTACGAGGAATTGAGCACTAAATTGATTTAGTATCCGGAGCATCCATTCAAAATCAACTAGCTTATCGAAGTAATCCTGAGGAAACAAAGGAGTTGCAAAGGCAAGTTGGGGAACTATAAGCCAAAGGGTACATTAGAGAGAGTTTAAGTCCTTGTACCGTTCCTGTCTTGTTGGTGCCTAAGAAAGATGATTCATTTTGAATGTGTGTTGATTGTCATCCCATCAACAAAATTACAGTAAAGTATAGACATCCAATCCCTAGACTCGATGACATACTTGATGAATTGCATGGACCAACGATTTTCACAAAAATTGACTTAATAAGTGGTTACCATCAAATTCATATGAGGGAAGGAGATGAATGGAAAATAGCCTTTAAAACTAAGTTTGGATTGTATGAATGGCTTGTTATACCTTTTGGTCTAACTAATGCACCTAGTACGTTCATGAGGTTAATGAATCATGTTTTAAGACCTTATTTGGGTAAATTTGTGGTGGTATATTTTGATGATATTCTAATTTACTCAACTTCTTTGGATGATCATGTTTTCCATGTTAAATCTGTTTTGGAAATTTTGCGAGCTGAACAATTATTTGCCAACCTTGATAAATGTACTTTTTGTTGTGATAAGCTAATCTTTTTAGGGTTTATAATAAGTGCTCAAGGTGTTCATGTCGATGAGGACAAAGTAAAGGAAATAAGGGAGTGGCCCACTCCAAAATCGATTACCAAGGTGAGATCTTTCCATGGTTTAGCAAGTTTTTATAGATGTTTTGTAAAGGATTTCTCGACTATTATTGCCCCATTAACTGAGGTTATTAAAAAATCAGTGGGCTTCAAGTGGGGTGAAGCTCAAGAAAAGGTGTTTCAAGCCTTAAAGAATAAGTTATGTTCTACAACAGTTCTTAAATTACTTTATTTCTCTAATATTTTTGAACTTGAATGTGATGCTTCAGATATTGGAATTGGTGCCGTCTTGATGCAAGATAAAAGGCCAATAGCATATTTCAGTGAAAAACTAAATGGGGCGCAACTGAACTACTCAATGTACGATAAAGTGTTATTGGCATTGGTACGAGCTCTCCAAGTGTGGCAACATTACTTGCTGCCTGATGAGTTCGTTATACATACGGATCATGAGTCCCTTAAATGGCTAAAGGGATAAGGTAAGTTGAGCAAAAGACATTCAAGATGGGTGGAATTTATTGTAACATTCCCATATGTAATTAAGTACAAAACAGGCAAAGAGAATGTAGTTGCTGATGCCTTATCTCGCAGATATTCTTTGATAACTACATTACATTCTAAAATCTTAGGATTTGAGCATATAAAAGATTTGTACCCAAATAATTCTGATTTTTCAAATATCTTTGCTAATTGTGGGAATAGTGCCCTTGACAAATATTATCTTGTAGATGGATTTCTTTTTCGCTTAAACAGGTTATGTGTGCCACATTGCTCCATGAGGGAGTTACTAATTCGTGAGGCCCATGGTGGAGGCTTAATGGGACACTTTGGTGTCGCCAAAATGCTAGATGTTCTAAAAGAACACTTTTATTGGCTGCAAATGAAGAAGGATGTTGACAAGATATGTTCTAAATGCATTACTTGTAAACAAGAAAAATCTAAGGTAATGTCTCATGGACTCTATACTCCTTTGCTGATTCCTTCTTCACCATGGGTAGATTTATCCATGGATTTCATTCTTGGTTTGCCTCAAACTAAAAAAGGTCGAGATAGTATATTTGTTGTTGTTGATAGGTTCTAAAAAATGGCACACTTTATTCCTTGTCACAAAACAGATGATGCTACACATGTGGTGAACTTATTCTTTAGAGAGGTGGTGCGACTACATAGGATACCTTGCACGATTGTCTCTGACAGAGACGTAAAATTCCTCAGCCACTTTTGGAAGGTATTGTGGGGTAAGCTTGGTACCAAATTATTATATTCCACTACATGTCACCCCCAAACTGATGGACAAACAAAACTAGTAAATCGAGTTTTAGGCACTTTGCTATGAGCTGTTGTGGGTAAGAACCTTAAGAATTGGGAAGACTGTTTACCATTTGTTGAATTTGCATATAATCGATCTATTCACTCTACAGTTGACTATTCACCATTTGAACTTGTTTATGGTTTTAACCCACAAACTGTACTTGATCTTGTACCATTTCCTATAGAAAATATTTCTAGTTTTGATGGTAGGAAGAAAGCCGAATTGGTTAAGTCAATGCATGAAAAGGCAAAACAACGGATTGCCAAAACAAATGACATGAATTCCATCAGAGCTAACAAGTTGCGCAAACAAGTTATTTGATACGAGTTGCAAGGCCCATATTCAAGCTTACAAATGTGATGGGATCAAAGTTTCTCAAGAAACCGAATCTTGATCCAATTATACTGTTTCAAACAAGTCAAGAATCAAGAAAATCAAGATTTCAATTCCTGGAAAAAGAAACCGAATCTTGTAGCTAAGGCACATTGGATTTCTTATACGAACTTGAACGAGCCAATTTCAAGAGGAAACAGATCACAAGACCAAGTTCTTGAAAAAAGGCCCATTAAGATATCTACAAGTTCATCTTGAAGTTTAGAAACTAATTTAATTGAATATCAGGCCAAATTATTAAAGTGGCCCAAATTAGAAAGTATTTAAATTTAGGTCCAATTTTTATTTTAATAATTGGATCATCATGTAAGAATTCAACCCAAGGAGCCCATTCAAAGCCTTTTGGCCGAAATTTCCCATATCCACACTTAAATTTATTTTGTTTTTTATTTTATTTTATTTTATTAGATGTCATGGTTAGAAATCTATTAGGGTTATGAAAGCTTATTTTGGGGGGCCTATAAGTAGCATGGTCATTCCCCCCTTGAAAAAACACTTGATTTTGATTATTTTGAGTTAATAATAATTCTCTTTGATTTTTCTTCAAGAATTGCTCTTGAGCTTTTTTTAAAAGTTGTTTTAACAAACTTTCAGGTTGTGGGAATCATTTTCAAGCTTTTTCTTGCCAAGATCTCTTTCTTGGAGGGGAAATTAGAGCCATTGAATGGAGTTGTGGATTCTTATTGTTTCCAAGGCTTCTTAGGACGTTATCTTCTCTTTTCTATCTTTAATCTATTGTTCTAGTTTGATCTAGTTTATTTCTTACTGTGTAGGGTTACTGATTTAGTTGATTTTCTTTCTTGGTTGAAGTTGCTTCAAGAGAGACATTCTCCTACCTTGATCCATCAAGAAACACATAAAAAATTAGGAGATCCAATATTTTCTTGCTGTTTAAATCATTCTTGCCTAAACAATTTGCTTTTATCTTTTAAATCACTTCTAACGAATCTGTTTGTGTTTTTATTTTCCAGATCTGGTTGGGACGTTTTCTTGAGGTCCAAGGACGGTTTATTTCATCCAAGAAACCCTAATTTCATTCTCTATTGGATCCATTACTAGCCATTCATCTTTCTTTAGTTTTAATTTCATTTGATTATTCTTCTTGTCAATTAATCTATCTTTCTTTGTTTTCATTTCATATTACATTTGACTAGAGCTTTAGGGTAGATCTGCGACTTGACAACTTTACGATCCTCTTCAGCATTCATTTCGTATCATATTTCTTTTAAGTATGCACATGATTAAAATTTTGTTTGCATTTGTCACATGCTTGATATATTGTTTAAATATTCTGTTTGCATCATATAATATATAGTTGTTACATGTTTGATATATATATATTTGGGCGTGGGAAGCATTTGATGTACTAATGTGCTGTTTGTTTTTATTAAGAGTTACATTCACAATATACAAGTATATGTGTGTGGTGTGTGTTATGTTGATCATGAAAGACTTATATATATGTGTGTGTGGTGCAAGGTACAATGAAGGGACACAACTATTAGATGAGATGATTCAAAGCATGAAGACTCTTGGAAAAGGAGTGGATAACATGCATAGATCTATGGACAGCAAGGATTATGTTAATTGAATCAGGTTATTTACACCAAGAGACGCATCTTTTCAAGCCAAGAGACACCTCTATTGGACTTATTGATGGGCAGCAATGATATTAAAATACATGGACTAGAAGTGCTTATTCAAATGATATCCATTCAGCACACATATGGAGGGATACAGTGTATCATTCAAGCGTCTTCAAGTGATTGGACACATTCATTTATGAATGATGAATGATGGCTGTTCAGTTTCATTTTGTAAAGCCTATAAATAGAGGCTATCTTCTCCATTTGTAAGATACAAAATATTTAGAGTTTTATCTCTTTTGTTCTTTTATAGAACTTTATCGATCCTTTAAGTGCTGCTTGTTGAATCAACTGTTGATATCTTTGGTTCATAGTTCTTCATAACTAGCGGGTCAAGATCCTTTTGTTTAGTGACCGTTATAGAGTTCAAGCCTTCACTTTTTAGTGTCAGATCATCTCTCAAGTCCTAAACCCCAATTCCATTATCCACCAACCATCCCTACCATCATCCATCATCCACGCTAGTTTCCTTTTAATTTCCAACATTCATTTCATCATTTATCCTTCAAGCATATAAAAACCATCCAAATTCTATTGTCATCCTTAAACATAAAGTTACAAATTTAACGATCAGGGCAATACAATCATCTTGGTATTTCAACAAAACGAAATCAAACCAGGATCATATCAGTTAGCATCAGAGCATAGGCTAAATCCAAGTAAGTCTTTGTGTTCTTTGGGTTTTTGCTATTTGGAAGAAAAGAAAAGAAAAGAAAATAAACAAAAAGAAAAAAAAAGAAACGAAAAGAAATGAAATGAAATGAAAAAAAGTTATCATATTTGAAAAAAAGAAATCTAACAGCAAGGTTGATTATTATTTTATTTATTTATTTTTCTGAGAATTTTCTCAGATCGTTATTTATTTATTCATTATTCTAATCTTGACCCATAAGCCTTTCTTTCTTAGCCTGCCTTTACACCATATCTTTCCAAACCTAACATCTATTTTGCAACTGATTCACAAGTGTTTTGAAGGATTTTGAGTAAGTTTGATTCAAGAACTTTTGAGATAAATTGAGCGATAAAAGGCACGAGAGAGTGAGCGCATCAAAGGGTAAAAGCCAAAGAGAGCGACTGAATTTTCTTGGAGTGATCAACAAGGCTTTTGCTTAATTTTTTTTCTTTTGCAATAATCATGAATACAGGTAAGAACACCGAGGAAACTAGTGACGCACAATCAAGAGAAATTTCGAACTTGCGATTCCAAGCAGTTATTCGAGAATTGGGACAACTTATGGACCAGAAACTCGAAGCCATCCATGAACGCATTGATGGCCTAGAAGAGAGGTTCGTAGGAGACCAAACCATTCTTGCACAAGGTAATCAAGGGCAAGGCGTTCAAGAAGGGGAGTTTGTGCAAATTGTGGACAACAACGAACAGCTCGCCATTGTACAAAATCGACGCCCACAACGGAGGAATCAAGAGAGGTTTGATGATAATCTTGCGAATATAAAAATGAACATTCCGCCATTTCAAGGGAAAATAGATCCAGAGGCTTATTTTGAATGGGAGAAGAAGATCAAACACATTTTCGATTGTCACAATTACTCCAAGCAAAAGAAGGTGAAGATAGCAACCCTTGAATTCACTAATTATGAAATAGTTTGGTGTAACCAGTTAACTGTTAACAGACGTCGGAACGGAGAACGTCCGGTGACCACTTGGGAGGAAATGAAAGGCATAATGTGGAAGAGATTTATACCAGCCTACTATCATCGGGAACTATTATGAAAACTCTAGAATCTCACTCAAGGTAATATGAGTGTGGAGGATTATTATAAGGAGAAGGAGTTGGCGATGATTTGAGCAAATATTGAAGAAGATACTAAATCTACCATGGCTAGGTTCCTTTCGAGCCTTAATTGAGAGATTACCAGCAATGTAGAATTACAATATTATGTGGACAATGAAGAATTGGTTCACTTGTCCATGAAGGTCGAACAACAACTCAAACATAGAGGTACATCTCGAAACAACTTTTCTACTACTAAATAGAGTCAAAATTCTAAATGGGGATAAAATGCTCCTAAGATGTCATACAAGCCAAATCAAGCCAAGGATAACGTTGGGACTTTCAAACCCAACAAGGCTGTTAACGTGAACAAACGAAAGCAATAGAATACACCAAATCGGTCTAGGGATATAGAATGCTTCAAATGCCTTGGAAGGGGGCATATAGCTAGTTAGTGTCCAAATAGACATACAATGGTTATTCGAGAAGGTGGTGAAATCGAATCAGAATCAAAAGAGGAGGTTGATGTTATGAGTGAGGAAGATGAAAACCTAGACCTTCCCATTGAAGGAGAGATGCTCGTTGTAAAGAAGAGTCTAAATACACAAGTTATACAAGGCGATTAGCAACGTGAAAACATATTCCATACATGCTGCCATATCAATAGAAAGGTTTGTTTTGTGATTATTGATGGCGGTAGTTGTACTAATGTTGCTAGCACACTAATGGTGGAAAGGCTTGTATTGGCAATGACAAAGCATCCAAATTCATATCAACTTTAGTGGCTTAATGATGGTGGAAAGTTAAAGGCAATCAAGCAAGTGATCATTTTCTATCGGAAAATACAAGGATGAGGTCCTATGTGATGTTGTACCCATGCACACCAACCACTTACTTTCGGGAAGGCCTTGGCAGTTCGATCGAAGAGTAAATCATGATGGGTATAACAATTGATATTCATTCACTTTTGAAGGAAGGAAGCACACGCTGACCCCTCTATCACCACAACAAGTGCGCAACGATCAGATGCACTTGAAAAAGAGTTACGAAGAACTGAAAGAAAAAAAGAACAAAAATGAAAAAAAACTGAAATTGAGAGGAAAAATGAGTGAGAGATCGAGAGAAAAACATCAAGTGCTAGGAAAAGAGGGAAGGGACAGAGTGAAATTGAAAGCATGGGAGAGAACCTAAAAATGAGTGTTTATGCTAGGGGCAGTGAGATTACAAAATGTGTTTTGGTAAGGCAAACTCTTCTTTTACTCTTGTACAAGGAGAATTTTCTAAACACTAACGATCTCGATACAACATTTCCTTCTTCTATTGTCTCTCTTCTGCAGGATTTTGAAGATGTTTTTCCCGACAAAATTCCAGGAGGTTTACCACCTATTCGTGGCATAGAACTTCAAATTGATTTTATTCTTGGTGCTACATTACACAATTGGCCAGCATATAGGAGTCACCCCAAGGAAACAAAAGAGTTACAGTGACAGGTATAAGAATTGATGGAAAAATGTTATATTTGGGAGAGCTTAAGCCCATATGTCGCTCCTGTGTTGTTGGTACCTAAGAAAGATGGGTCATGGCGTATGTGTGTGGATTGTCGAGCAATCAATCAGATCACTATCAAATATAGACATCCTATACCACGCTTAGATGATATGTTGGATGAATTGAGTGGATATCACCAAATCAGAATGAGGGAAGGTGATGAATGGAAGATAGCTTCCAAAACAAAACAAGGTTTGTATGAGTAGTGATGCCTTTCGGCTTAAAAAATGCACCCAACACCTTTATGAGGTTAATGAATCACATCCTACGTCCTTATGTTGGTAAGTTTTGTGTTGTTTACTTTGATGACATTCTCATCTACAGCCATTCCATGGAGGGTCATGAAATGCATCTCAGGTTTGTTTTGAATACACTTCGAAAGGAGAAACTATATGCTAACTTGAAAAAGTGCATTTTCTATACAAACAAACTTCTGTTTTTAGGATTTATAGTGGGCTCTAAAGGATTGCAGGTTGATCACGAAAAGGTGAAGGCAATTGAAGAGTGGCCGACGCCTATAAGCATTAGCCAAGTAAGGAGTTTAAATGGACTTGCCAGTTTCTATCGAAGGTTTGTCCCTAATTTTAGTACCATTGCTGCTCCTTTAACTAACATAATAAAAAAGAATGCAAGTTTCTTTTGGAATGATGAGCAAGAACATGCTTTCAAACAAATTAAGGAGTGCTCAACAAAGGCACCTATGCTTTCCTTAACAAACTTTGACAAGACATTTGAGATCGAGTGTGATGCTTCAGGTTTAGGAATCAGTGCTATTTTGTCACAAGAGAGGCATCCAGTGGCCTACTTTAGCGAGAAACTCAATAGAGCAACATTAAACTACCCGACATACGATAAGGAAATGTATGCTATGATTAGAGCCTTAGAAACATGGCAACACTATCTATGGCCAAAGGAATTTGTTGTGTACACAGACCATGAGGTGTTGAAACACATCAAGGGACAACATAAGCTAAACAAGAGACATGCAAAATGGATTGAATTCCTTAAGTCATTTCCATACGTCATCAATTATAAAAAGGGAAAAGAGAACGTTGTTGCTGATGCCTTATCTCGCAGGTATGTTCTTCTTAATTCTCTTGAATCTAAACTGATTGGATTTGCATTTCTTAAAGAACTCTATGCTACTGATCTTGATTTTGGAGAAATCTTTAAGGCATGCGAGAAAGGTGCAATTGACAAGTTTTATAGGCATGATGGTTTCTTATTCAAAGAAATGAAACTTTGCATCCCTCAAAGTAGTGCACATGAGGTCCTAGTAAAGGAAGCCCATAGCGGAGGACTTATGGGACATTTCGAAGTTAACAAGACATTAAACATCCTATAAGAGCATCTGTATTGGCCAAAAATGAAAAGGGATGTGGAACAAATTTGCACGAGATGTATCACTTGCAAAAGGGTGAAATCTAAACTATAACCTCAAGGGCTATACACGCCATTACCAATTCCTAATGAGCCTTGGGTTGACATTTCCATGGACTTTGTTTTAGGACTCCTTAGAACAAAGAATGGTAGAGATTCCATTTTCGTCGTGGCGGACAGGTTCTAAAAAATGGCGCACTTTATTTTGTGCCACAAAATTGACGATGCTTCAAATATTGCTAATTTGTTTTTTAGGGAGGTTGTTCGCTTACAAGGACTATCGAGGATAATTGTTTCAGATTGGGATACGAAGTTTTTGAGTCATTTTTGGAAGTCCTTATGGAGCAGAATTGGCACCAAGTTATTGTTTTCTACAACTTGTCATCCCCAACTGATGGCCAAACCGAAGTAGTAAATCGAGTGCTTTCAACTTTGTTTCGGTCATTGATAAGCAAGAGTTTGAAATCGTGGGAAGAAAGCATGCCACATGTGGAATTTGCTTATAATCAACCCATCCATTCAACCACCAAGTTTACACCATTTGAGGTTGTTTATGGATTTAATCCATTGTCCCCTATGGATTTGGTACCTTTGCCCATTGATTAAGTATTAAACAAGGATGGGAAAGACAAGGCTGAATTTGTGAAAAAACATTATCAAAAAGTTCGAGAGAACATTGAGAAGAGAACAAAGTAATATGAACAACAAGCAAATAAAGGACAAAAGAAAGTTACCTTTGAACTAGGAGATTGGGTTTGGGTACATTTTAGAAAGGAACCATTCCAGCACAATGGAAATCCAAACTCTTACCTAGAGGGGATGGACCATTTCAAGTTTTAGAGAAGATCAATGACAATGCATACAGGATAGATCTTCCGGGAGAATTCAGTGTTAGTGCAAGTTTTAATGTTTCAGATTTATCTCTTTATGAACCAAGTGTTGATTTGAGGACAAATCACTCTCAAGAAGGGGAGGATGATAAGTTCATGGTGGCGCTACCACCCAAGGACCCGGAGGAATTTTTTTTAGGCCCAATAACTTGTGCAAGGTCTAGAAGGTTCAGAGATGCTATTACGAATAAATGCATTCAAGCTTGGAAGATTAGTAACGTTGCCAACGTCCAAACCATGTGATGCAACGTAGGATTTGGCTCATGCAACGTGGAAGAATCATGTAATGCAAAAGGGAAGCCATGCAACGTGCTATATGTTTATTTTTGATGCATGCATTACATTTCTTTTAAGTATGCACATGTTTAAAATTCTGTTTGCATTTGTCACATGTTTGATATATTGTTTAAATATTCTATTCTCATCATATAATATATAGTTGTTACATGTTTGATATATATATATATATTTAGGCATGGGAAGCATTTGATGCATTAGTGTGTTGTTTATTTTTATTAAGAGTTACATTCACAATATACAAGTATATGTATGTGGTGTGTGTTATGCTGATCATAAAAGACTTATATATATGTGTGTGTGGTGCAAGGTACAATGAAGGGACACAACTATTGGATGAGATGATTCAAAGCATGAAGACTCTTGGAAAAGGAGTGGATAACATGCATGGATCTATGGACAGCAAGGATTATGTTAATTGAATCAGATTATTTACACCAAGAGACGCATCTTTTCAAGCCAAGAGACACCTCTATTGGACTTATGAATGGACAGCAATGATAATTAAAATACATGGACCAGAAGTTCCTGTTCAAATGATATCCATTTAGCACACATATGGAAGGATATAATGTATCATTCAAGAGTCTTCAAGTGAATGGACACATTCATTTATGAATGATGAATGATGGTTGTTCATATTCAATGTTCCATTCAAGAGTTTTTAAAATGAATCAACACATTCATTTATGAATGATGAATGATGGTTGTTCGCTTCCATTTTGTAAAGCTTATAAATAGAGGCTATCTTCTCCATTTGTAAGATACAAAATATTTAGAGTTTTATCTCTTCTATTCTTTTATAGAACTTTATCGATCCTTCAAGTGCTGCTTGTTGAATCAACTCTTGATATCTTTGGTTCCTAGTTCTTCATAACTAGCGGATCAAGATCCTTTTGTTTAGTGACCATTATAGAGTTTGGGTCTTCACTTTTTAGTGTCGGTTCATCTCTCAAGTCTTAAACCCCAATTCCATCATCCACCAACCATCCATACTATCATCCATCATCCACACTAGTTCCCTTTTAATTTCCAGCATTCATTTCATCATTTATCCTTCAAGCATATAATAACCATCCAAATTCAGTTGCAATCCTTAAACATAAAGTTACGGATTTAACGATCAGAGCAATACAAACATCTTGGTATTTCAACAAAACGAAATCATACTAGGATCATTTTAGCATGCGACTACATCTGGTTCTGTGATCGCATCTGGTCAGGCTGCGTTTACACTTGTGGATTATGATTGTAATTCTGCTGCTATTGACTGTAACTCCCTTGTCTAAAATTACCTTGATTTGAGGAATTTTCATATCTGTATATGGACGTATTCTGACTCCCCCAAGGTTGTTGAGCTCTACTTGAACTATTATATGAGTTACCATATGAATTTCCATGGATGTTATTAACATAGATTGCAATTTCAGCATGTTATGGGCAATCCTCATAACTATGGTTGTTACTAAAAATTTCATAGGAAAATGTCGGGACATCCATCTGTTGGGCTATTTGAATAGGGGCAACATCACTCATTCCCTTCATTTTTTGATCATATTCACCAGTAAGGAGACCTGTGCACTTAGGGTTGAAATGGCATCTAACTCTATAACTCTAAGATTTGTTTTCACTTGAGAAGAACAAGAAATTGGGTATTGATAATCATTTTGCACAATCCTCTCTAATATTCACACGGATTCAATGTAAGTGCAATCCAACAAAGGACCATTAGTCGATGCATCGATAAGATTTCTTGTCTACGCATCTAATCCATTGTAAAATATCTCAATTTGTGTCTCTTGTTGGATTCCATGCATGGGGAAACATCTAAGAAGAGTTTTGTAACGCTCCTACATAGTGTGTAAATTCTCATAATCTAGTTGATGATATGCCGTGATATCATTCCGCAATCTAGCATTCATTATCGGTGGATTGAATCCCAAAATGAATTGAGTTGCTAGCGCATTCCATGAAGTAATATATCTGCCAATAAACCAACAAACCATGTTCATACCCTTCCTTGCAAAGAGTAAGGGAATAGCTGCATCTTTAAGGCGTCATCAAGAACATCGTGTTGACTGAAAGAAGCACATATAAGCATTAAAGATTTAAGATGCTCCCTCGTATCTTCGTGAGGTAAACCTGCATATTGTCCATTCGAGTTAAGCATTTGAAACATCACCGGTTTTAATTCGAAATTACCAGCTTGTGTTGCTGGTCTAACAACCCTTGGTAATAAATTATCGAGCATAGCAACAATGAAATTTCTAATTGTTCTGTCAAGAATTTGCTCTCTTTGTGGCAGCGGTATATTGTTGACTGAAAGAAGCACATATAAGCATTAAAGATTTAAGATGCTCCCTCGCATCTTCGTGAGGTAAACCTGCATATTGTCCATTCGAGTTAAGCATTTGAAACATCACCGGTTTTAATTCGAAATTACCAGCTTGTGTTGCTGGTCTAACAACCCTTGGTAATAAATTATCGAGCATAGCAACAATGAAATTTCTAATTGTTCTGTCAAGAATTTGCTCTCTTTGTGGCAGCGGTATATTGTTGACTGAAAGAAGCACATATAAGCATTAAAGATTTAAGATGCTCCCTCGCATCTTCGTGAGGTAAACCTGCATATTGTCCATTCGAGTTAAGCATTTGAAACATCACCGGTTTTAATTCGAAATTACCAGCTTGTGTTGCTGGTCTAACAACCCTTGGTAATAAATTATCGAGCATAGCAACAATGAAATCTCTAATTGTTCTGTCAGGAATTTGCTCTCTTTGTGGCAGCGGTATATTGTTGACTATTTGTGGCTACACTGGAGGAACAACATTTTGTGGCAGCAATGGTGGTAGATGGTTGTTATTTCCGACCATTTTTCTTTGCTCTTGTCTTCTCCTTCGAATTGTCCTTTCAAGTTTCAGATCAAAACTAACAATTTTGTTAGGATTTCTCCTTGTGGACATAAACACCTAAAAAAATTGAAAATAATTAACAAAAAACTCAGTAATCAATAAAAGTTAGAAAACAAACAAATAAATGTAACTACAAAAATAAACATCAAACAAACGCCATCCCTAGTAACGACGCCAAAACTTGATCGCGCTATGAACATTACAGCAAATATGTGTAAGCATACATTGTTGATGCAAGTATAGTAGACAAAAAAGAATCTGTCAAATATCGATCCCACAGAGATGGCTATTTATGTTTAAATCTATCGAAGCAGTTTAAGTTAAAATGATAAGAAATGTTAATAGCAATGTCAACGCAAACTAGTTAAAACTACACAGGTTAAGAGTAAAAACCATCAACGCAAATGTAATATAAAATGTTAGAGAAAATTAATAAAAGATGAATTGATTGTTGAGACGTTGTAATGTAAATTCAGAAATATAAAAGAAATAGATCAAGTGTAAAGAATTAGAGAGGATCACTGACTTCACAAGTTAACAATGCTAAATGTGACTACAAGGTAACTTATAGATGACTTGTCGTCGTAATTTTGTTCCAATGAGATCGTACTAATATCAACTATCTGTTTAACAAAGACTTAAGTACTCACAATTACCACACCTTCCAGTGCTGGTACTACTTTGTACTCAAGAAAAAGTGGCCAAAATTCCTTCTTGCCTTAAGCAACTTCCGTTGTCTTGCTTATTAATCTAACATGTCACCGCACCTTCTAGTGACTGTGACTGTAATTGCACTTCCGTCAAAAATAGTTAAATCCAAATATAAATAAATGAGAAGAATTGAGTAGAAATCAAAGTAAATTTAACATTAAAAGATACTTCCGTATTCAATCAATTGTCAATAGTATTTATCAACATTTAAGAGGGATTAAAGAATGACATTGAAGCATCCTATTCCTAGTTTACTAGAATTCTCCCTTAATCGTTTCTCTTGCGTTGCACTACTTCTCGTCAGAAGTTGTTGCATCCCTGTGGCATTAGATCACCTTCCTCCGAAAATTGAGCTTCCACGGCAGCTATCTTTGAGAATGAATGAGAGAAATTTTAGAGTTGAATTCTTCACAACTTGATATCCATCTTCATTTTCATCCTTTTATTTATAAATTGGCCATTCCAAATCTTTCTCCCTTTTCAGATCTAATTCCTTGATGCAGCTGTAAAAGTTGTTATTGCCAGCTATGCACTCACGCAGATATGGTTTGTTCATTGAGCAGTTACAGATTGTCGCGACATTTCTGGACGCAAATTATGATTTTAATTTGCTGCAACAATTTGTCTTCTTTTGCGCTGGTGCTTCTGGATATGTTAGCAGCGTGAAATTCCTAATAGAAATGTAAAAGCATTCATGTGATGATATATTCGGTCGCAATTTTGGAACAACTTGTGACCGCAACTCTGAATACTTTCCTACTCTGATCTTCCTAGGTGGATTTCTGCGTTGACAACTTTAGACGCAAAACTAGTACTAAATACAGTGACATTAGTAGCACAAAAGAGGTAAAATGAAAGCAAATAAGATCCAACAACACTGGATTAGAAAATGTAAATACTAAGTATGAAATGCTAATAATGCATACTAAATATGATACAAAAGGAACAAATTATACACTAATTTAAGGATAAATTAAGTGTCATTTCTAATGCTATCAGTAATGATGAAGTATGATGCTGGTGACATTGAGATTTAGTTGGCATTTAGAAAGTCATCTTTCGGTGAGGAGTACCACTCGATTGGAGAGGAGGAAGAAGAGACGAAGGATAATGAGTTTGATGATATTGATGATAGTCCCATTGTGAAGGAGAAGTTTACAACACCACCAGCGAAAACTGTGACACCCAAGAAACCTGTAACACGAAAAGTGTTTGCTACATCCAAAGGACTAGACCAATATGTGGACGTTGATCGATTGATTGATGAGATGACGAAATCAGATGATGAAGATGAAGAGGAGGCTGTTATGCCACGATAGAGGAAGATGAAAGGAAAGAAACCTGCTAGGAAGTCCCTTCGCCTCAACTAAATAGGGTAACTTTAAATTTTTGCAGCTCCAATTTGTTTTTGTTTTTGTGATATGTTTTTGTTTGTTCATGCATATTTTTATGTTTACATTTCATTGTTTTCATGCATTGAGGACAATGCATACTCTAGGTTTGGGGGGAGTGTTGTTCCATGTAGTTGCATATAGGTATATGTTTGTTAGTATATAGCTTTGTTTTATAGGTTGTTACTGCATATCATTTGTTAAATTGGCATATTGCCATTACAATTTTTTTGTGAAAAGTTTGTGAAAACTATAAAGTATAATAAATAGATTGTTGATGTTTGATAAGGAAATTATACCTTAGAACTTAAATTTTTGTAGGAATTAGGTAGGAAATTCATATTAAGAAAGTGTTGAAAATTGATTTTTGAAGATAATTTGATTTTGAAATCTTTATGATTATTTTAAAGTAAATATTTCTTAATAAAACTTAGATTTTCTTTGAGCTAAGTAGTAAATGTAAATGTTAAGGCATAAAATGTAGAAAGGAAAAAGTTTGTCACTCCAATGCTTAATTGTTTGAAGTACGTCAGCAATGCTTTGTTTTCTCCATCGTATGGTTGATGAGAAAAGAATATGTTTAAGTATGAGTGATTAAAGAAAAAGAAAAAAATGTTAAAAGAAAAATTTGTAAAAAGAAAAATATTTTTTAAGGATACTCCGCTATAGCAAAAAGAAGAGTAGGCTAAAGAGGTAGCTGTTTTCTCCATCCATCTTTTTAGTTGAAAACTTTAAGTTGTATGAGTGTAAATTCGGATTGTGATGTTAGTTGACATGACAATTAAGTGTTTGCTCCACTATAATTGTCAAGTATAACATTGCATGAGAAGATGAATTCCTTAAGAGAAAAATAAAATGCCTAAGCAAAGTAAGTGAAAAACTTAGCTAAAGAAACAAATAAGTTTTTCAGGAAATTATTTGCTTTAGAACTAATTGCATGTGAATTTGGAATTACTTTATTCTTTAATTTGAAATTGATACAAAACGAATGCGGAAGAGGATCGTAAAGTTGTCAAGTCATGGATCTACCCTAAAACTCTAAACAAGTGTAATCTTGTACCTCAAGAAATCATCCCAACCAAATCTAGAAAATAAAAACACAAACAGATTCGTTAGAAGTGATTTAAAAGATGAAAGCAAACTGTTTAGGCAAGAATGATTGAAATAGCAAGAAAAGATTGAATCTCCTAATTTTTGATGTGTTTCTTGATGGATAAAGGTAGGAGAACGTCCCTCTTAAAGCAATTTCAACCTAGAACAAAAAACAACTAAATCAGCAACCCAAAACAACAAGAAATAAACTAGATCAAACAAGAACGATAAATTAAAGATAGAAAAGAGAAGATAATATCCTAAGAAGCCTTGGAAATGATAAAAATACACAACTCCCTTCAATGACTCTAATTTCCCCTCCAAGAAAGAGATCTTGGCAAGAAAAAGTTTGAAGATGATTCCCACAACCTGAAAGGTTGTTAAAACAACTTCTGAAAAAAACTCAAGAGCAATTCTTGAAGAAAAACTCAAAGAAAATTGTTATTAACTCAAAAGACTCAAAATCAAGTGTTTTGTTTACAATTTCAAGGCCTATATATAGGCAAGCTAAATAAATCTAAATAAAACTCTTAATTAAACTAGAACCCTAACTAATCTAAACAAGAAACTTTCTTGTTGACATAAAACTCCTAAAAACTTAAACTACTTAATAATTATTAAAATTTCGGAATAAAAAATAACAATAAAATAATAAGAGCTGATAATAAAATATTGGGCTCAAATATAATAAAAATTAATCCTAAAAATTGAATCCAATATGATTTAAACTCGAATTAAAAGCCCGAAACTCGTAATTCCCGTCATAATCACATCCAGATATTCTGCTTGTGCAGTCTTTATTAAAATGATCATAACTTGAGGTCCCAAACTTAAAATCAAGTGATTCAAAGTGTGTTTCGAAGATAAGAGATGGATCTTCGAAATCCATGCAGACATCTCAACCCATAAATTCCTGGATCTCATCCAAAAATTTGTCACAAGCCTGCAGATTTCCCCAACTTGAAAATTGGTAGCTCGGTTTCTTGGACCAAGATTTCCATGATTTGAAACTTGATTTTCTTGATTCTTGAAATTGTTTGGAAAGGAAAAATTGGATCAAGATTCGGTTTCTTGAAAACAAGAAAGTGAATATTGATTTTCCTTTTCGGTCGTGTGCACATCTAGGGCCTTGTTAATGAAGTCTTGGATGGTCCCATTCAATCTTGCTCGAATTTGCTTGGCCTTCAACCTCATTATTGGGCCTTGAGGAACTTTGATCCCATCACATTCATAAGCTTGAATTTGGTCCTTGCGACTCGTATAAAAAATTTATACACTGAATTTTCTGGATTATTCTACAATGCTGCTACAGAATCTTGCAAGTATAAAGGTTGCTGAGAACTGAAATATAGGCATACTGGAATGTGGGAGCAAAATTTTTACGAAAAATGTCAAGGCTGAAATCATTGTGTTTTCATGCATCTGCATATATTACTTGTGGACAAGTAAAAGTTTAGGTTTGGGGTGTGATAACTCTTTAAACAGAGTTATATTACATACCTTTGCTAGAGCATTTTTCTATTCTCAAGTAAATTTATTATAATATTTGTTATGTTTTCATGTGTTTTTGTCATTGGAGCTGTGTTGCGCTTAAATTGGCAAAAGTATACGTTTTACCTTTTTTTGTAGCAAACTATGCTTGTTCGTACATGTTTTTGGATGCAGGTGAAGGTGGAAGAAGATGAGAGTACGAGATCCAATGATGAAGCACTGTTGAGGAGCGGAAGCAACAAAACTTTTCAGCTACTAAACGCTCTTGCAGTTCCAAGCACGTAAGATTCTGCAGAATCAAGCCTGATTCATTTGTGGTTTGCTCTAGAACTTCGAGAAAAGCGAATCTGGCAATGTGAGTAATACGAGTCGCAAGGACCAAATTCAAACTTATGAATGTGATGGGATCAAAGTTTCTCAAGGCCCAATAATGAGGTCGAAGGCCAAGAAAATTTGAGCAAGATTGAATAGGACCATCCAAGACTTCATTACCAAGGCCCTAGATGTGCACATGGTCGAAAAAGAAAATCAAGATTCACTTTCTTGTTTTCAAGAAAATCAAAAAACCTAATCTTGGTCCAAATTTTCCATTCCAAACAATTTCAAGAATCAAGATTTCAAATCTTGGAAATCTTGGTCCAAGAAACCGAAGCTGCCAATTTTCAAGTTGGGGAAATCAGTAGGCTTGTGACTACTTTTTGGATGGGATCCAGGAATTTATTAGCTGAGATTTCTGCATGGATTTTGAAGATCTATCTTTTATCTTCGAAATGCACTTTAAATCACTTGATTTTAAGTTTGGGAGCTCAAGTTATGATTGTTTTACTAAAGACTGCGCAAGCAGAATTTCTGGACGTGATTATGACGGGAATTACGAGTTTCGAGCTTTTAATTCGAGTTTAAATCATATTGGGTTCTGTTTTTAGGTTTAATTTTTATTATATATGAGCCCAATATTGTATTATCAGCTCTTATTATTTTATTGTTATTTTTTATTCCGAATTTTTAATAATTATTAAGTTGTTTAAGTTTTTAGGAGTTTTATGTCAACAAGAAAGTTTCTTGTTTAAATTAGTTAGAGTTCTAGTTTAATTAAGAGTTTTATATAGATTTATTTAGCTTGCCTATAAATAGGCCTTGGAATTGTAAACAAAAACACTTGATTTTGATTATTTTGAGTTAATAATAATTCTCTTTGAGTTTTTCTTCAAGTCAAGAAAGTGAATCTTGATTTTCTTTTTCGGCCGTGTGCACATCTAGGGCCTTGGTAACGAAGTCTTGGGTGGTCTCATTCAATCTTGCTTGAATTTCCTTGGCCTTCGACCTCATTATTTTACCTTGAGAAACTTTGATCCCATCACATTCATATGCTTGAATTTGGTCCTTGCGACTCATATCAGTGAGTTATGTGGCCAAAACTCCTATATAAACAACATTTGGGAGAAGGAAAAGATATCAAGAATTTATTCAAGGAAAGCTTTAGTGTTGTTGTGTTAGAATCAAGAAGGAGGAAAATTAAGAGAGCCACACGACGGATCCGAGGTGCAGAGGCGGAATTTCCAGTCGTTGTTGGGAGAGGAGTTCAACTTTCCTGTTGCAAAACCACCAAAGCAAAGATATGTTCCTGTGGCAGAACAAAGCAGAATCGAGAATGCGGGCCTGATGTTCTTTTTGGGTCTCAAACAAGGAGTACTCTTTATCTTTGAATCTGTTTGGTTAATTTGTGTGAACAACGAATTGTGGCCCGTACATTTCTTTGTTAAGGGATGAATATCGTTGAAACTATGTTTTATGTTTATGAATGAATTTACCAATATCGTTCTATTAAATGTCTTCATTGATTTGTGACTCAGTTGTTGGTCATTCTACATGCTGACAATCTTAGGAATAAGCTCTTATTTTGCATGTGCATAATCTTGACCTACAGTGGGATGAAATTGCTGGAGCATAAGTCAATGTAATAAGCATATATCGGAAGATATGTGTAGTAATGATGGTATTACAAATGACATATATTTTCTCCTTAAATTAGTGTTTTAATTGTCTCTTTTGTCTCTTATTTAACATGCATCATGAGCATTTCATACTTAGTTTTTATATTTTCCAACTTATTGCTAGTTAGTTTAAATTATTGTTATTTTTACATCTTTTTGTACTAATATCAACGCAAGCAGTCGATATATTGCACATTAGATTTGTCAGTATAGAAACTCAACCCAAGAGCTCAATGTTGGAAGAAGAATACAGCCACAAGATCAGCTTGGAGTTATGACCAAAGATGTCGTCGCACTGAGCATGAACTCCAAATTGGTAAACTCAAGCTGAATTCACATATGGAAGCACCATCACAGGAACATCACAGATGTCGCCACAAGTACGGTTTCAGATTTCACCCAACAATACAACGACAACCTGCAGATCTCTAAAGAAAATATTAAAATTGCGTGAATGCACAACTGTACTCTAACTAACTTTAATAACAGTAAAATCTAGATCTGGATATGAGAATGGGAGGCTGAAATCTGTAACTTTTTAAGACTATAAATAAGAGAGTAAAGAATGAAGAAATAATCAAGAGTTAAAGAATTAAATTTGAAAATTACTTTGTGTTCTTTTGAATTTATTGTTGAACACTAGAGAGCTGGCTGAGCGACGAGTAGCAACTCTTGACAAGGAGTGCTTGATGCTGAGCAAGAGAAGCAGTTGGGGGGTAATCCGAGTAGCCTAGAGATAGTATATTCCGATGTATTCGTTAACTCCTTTCTTATGGATGATGAACGATTATTAATATTTGAATGAATACGAGAGTATCTTTCAGTATTTGATCACTTTGATTCTTATTTAATGTTTTTTATCTGTTTATTCCTGAATCTAACTGCATCAAACACAAGTAAGTGAGGAGAAAGTTGCTTGGGATTAGAAGAGATTTGATCATTTGTTCTTGGGTACACAACTTTATTCACACCAAGAGGTGAAGTAATTGTGGGTACTTGAGTCATGACTAAACAAGGAATTTTTATTGATAAGAATTCATTGAAGTTTCATTGCTACGACAATTTATTTATTCAAAACCTTGTCAATGCATCCTGCATTGTGACTTAGCAAAATCAGTAATCCACTTCAAATCTTCACACTTGATCACATTTACATTTAGTGCATTTAAATATTCTGCACTCAACACTCAATGCAATTTGATTTACTTTTAGTACATTGACATTTAACCTGTCATTTAACTTTGATTGCATTGACAATATTGATTATTTTATTGTGCAGATCTAATGAAATTGCGTTGACATCATTACTCACATTTCATCTAATTTCATTATTAGTTCTTTCGACATTGAAACATCAAAAACCCAATTCCCTGAGGGATCGATATCCGATAGAATTGTCTATCAACTATACTTGCATCGACGTGTGTTCACTTGCACATTGCTGTGACATTTTAGACGCGATCAAGTTTTGGCGCCGTTGCCAGGGAATTTTGGCGTTTGTTTGATGTTTACTTTTGTAGTTGCAATTAATTCTGCTTACTTAACTTTAAATCTCCACTAATCTATTTAGTTTTTTATACGAAATGAATGCGGAAGAGGATCATAAAGTTGTCAAGTAGCGGATATACCCTAAAGCTCTAAACAAATGTAATCTGGAACAAAAACAAAGAAAGACAGATTAATTGACAAGAAGAATAATTCAATGAAATTAAAACGAAAGAAAGATGAATGGCTGGTAACGGATCCAATAGAGAACGAAATTAGGGTTTCTTGGATGAAAGAAACCGTCCTTGGACCTCAAGAAAATGTCCCAACCAGATCTAAAAAATAAAAATACAATCAGATTCGTTAGAAGTGATTTAAAAGATAAAAGTAAACTGTTTAGACAAGAATGATTGAAACAGCAAGAAAAGATTGGATCTCCTAATTTTTGATGTGTTTCTTGATGGTTCAAGGTACGAGAATGTCCCTCTTGAAGCAATTTCAACCAAGAACGAAAATCAACTAGAACGAAAATCAGTAATCCTAAACAGTAAGAAATAAACTAGATCAAACTAGAACAATAGATTAAAGATAGAAAAGAGAAGATAACATCCTAAGAAGCCTTGAAAACAATAAGAATCCACAACTCCCTTCAATGACTCTAATTTCCCCTCCAAGAAAGAGATATTGGCAAGAAAAAACTTGAAGATGATTCCCACAACCTGAAAGATTGTTAAAACAACTTCTAAAAAAACTCAAGAGCAATTCTTGAAGAAAAACTCAAAAAGAATTATTATTAACTCAAAATAATCAAAATCAAGTGTCTTGTTTACAATTCCAAGGCCTATATATAGGCAAGCTAAATAAATTTAAATAAAACTCTTAATTAAACTAAAACTCTAACTACTCTAAACAAGAAACTTTCTTGTTGACATAAAACTCCTAAAAACTTAAACTACTTAATAATTATTAAAATTTCGGAATAAAAAATAACAATAAAATAATAAGAGCTGATAATGAAATATTGGGCTCATATATAATAAAAATTAAACCTAAAAACCGAATCCAATATAATTTAAACTCGAATTAAAAGCCCGAAACTCGTAATTCCCGTCATAATTACATCCAGAAATTCTGCTTGTGCAGTCTTTTTAAAACGATCATAACTTGAGCTCCCAAACTTAAAGTCAAGTGATTAAAAGTGCGTTTCGAAGATAAGAGATAGATCTTCGAAATCCGTGTAGACATCTCAACCCATAAATTCTTGGATCCCATCCAAAAAGTCATCGTAAGCCTGATGATTTCCCCAACTTGAAAATTGGCAGCTTCGTTTTCTTGGACCAAGATTTCCAAGATTTGAAATCTTGATTTTCTTGATTCTTGAAATTGTTTGGAGTGAAAAAATTGGACCAAGATTTGGTTTCTTGATTTTCTTGAAAACAAGAAAGTGAATCTTGATTTTCTTTTCCGAACATGTGCACATCTAGGGCCTTGGTAAAGAATTCTTGGATGGTCCCGTTCAATCTTGCTCGAATTTGCTTGGCCTTTGACCTCATTATTGGGCCTTGAGAAACTTCGATCCCATCACATTCATAAGCTTGAATTTGGTCCTTGCGACTCATATCATATCCTACTTCCTCAAGAAGATTCGTCCTCGAATCTTTAGCTCTTTCCCACAAGTAAAAGTATCGATTGATGGTAGAGTAATGTAATTGGAAGTCTGCCAATGGATCTTTAAAATCCTGTAACAAGGAAACACCACTAAACAAATTTGAGTTATGGTTAGTTAAAAAATAATTATTCCTTACTTTTGTATGGGTATCTTCTTGTTTTTCATTTTCTTTTTCCTCTTGAGAACTCTCAAATTTTACCTCATATGGATTATCACTCACCAAATTTTGACCATCAAGTAGACTTTTATCACTCAAGATCTCTTTTCTCTCGGCCTTTTCACATATTTTTCCTCACTTCCCATATCCCCTCTCAATATTCAATTCAGTACAAGGCATCTGATACGAGTCGCAAGGCCCAAATTCAAGCTTATGAATGTAACGGGATCAAATTTTCTCAAGGCCCAATAACGAGGTCGAAGGCCAAGCAAATTCGAGCAAGATTGAAAGGGACCATACAAGACTTCGTTACCAAGGCCCTAGATGCACACACGGCCAAAAAAGAAACCAAATCTTGGTCCAATTTTCCATTCCAAACAATTTCAAGAATCAAGAAAATCAAGATTTAAAATCTTGGAAATCTTGGTACAAGAAACCGAAGCTGCCAATTTTCAAGTTGGGAAAATTAACAGACTTGCAATGACTTTTTGTAAGGGATTCAGGAATTTATGGGTTGAGATATCTACACGGATTTCGAAGATCTATCTCTTATCTTTGAAACACACTTAGATTCACTTGATTTCAAGTTCGGGAGCTCATGTTATGATCGTTTTAATAAAACTGCACGGGCAGAATTTTTGGACGTGATTATGACGGGAATTACGAGTTTCGGGCTTTAAATTCAAGTTTAAATCATATTGGGTTCGGGTTTTAGGTTTAATTTTTATTATATATGAGCCCAATATTGTATTATCAGCTCTTATTATTTTATTGTTATTTTTATTCTGAATTTTGAATAATTATTAAGTAGTTTAAGTTTTTAGGAGTTTTATGTCAACAAGAAAGTTTAGTTTAAAACTACTTCTTATTTAGATTAGTTTGAGTTCTAGTTTAATTAAGTGTTTTATTTAGATTTATTTAGCTTGCCTATATATAGGCCTTGGAATTGTAAACAAAGAACACTGGATTTTGATTAGTTTGAGTTAATAATAATTCTCTTTGAGTTTTTCTTTAAGAATTGTTCTTGAGTTTTTTTTAGAAGTTGTTTTAACAATCTTTCTTGGATCCATTACCAGCCATTCATCTTTCTTTCATTTTAATTTCGTTTGATTATTCTTCTTGTCAACTAATCTATTTTTCTTTGTTTCTTTTCAGATTACATTTATATAGAGCTTTAGGGTAGATCCGCGACTTGACAACTTTACGGTCCTCTTCCGCATTCGTCTTATATTAGCATCTCAGTAGGAGTACATGACGTTTCTACTTCATATATAGACTCAAGGGAAAATTTCTCATTATCATCCTTTTCCGGTTCACAAAGTTCACCATCACAACAAATCTTTTTTTCACTAGAGTAAGAGTCAACAAAAGGCACAAAGTCATACTTACTTTCTTCTCTAGTTGGATATTGGATTGGACATAAAAAACTCTCAAAATCTTTTGAACTACACCACTAAAATCGCTCAAAATGTCAGAGATCACTTGGAATCCTCCTTTCTTTTGGCCATCTCTTCGTGAAGTACTCATCAATTGATCTACTTCCTTGACCAAATTGTCGAAGTCTGGTTTTGACCTCCCTATAATACTGTGTTGGGATAAAGCGTTTTCGTATAACTTTTTTCAACTCATCTCATGTGGTAATTTCTCTCTCGTAGTTTCATTAGCGACTTATACCAAGTTGAGTCCACCAACTCAACGCATAGTCTGAAAACTCAAGGGTCGCCAATGGAACTTTCTCATCTTCTGGACATTTATAGTAGCGAAACATAAGCTCTATTTTTCATTCCCACTCACAGTATGCTTTGGGATTATTCTTTCCATGGAATTGAGGAATTGTGAACTTTGGCTTTGCCAACGAAGGTTGTCCGCGATCATTGGGAACCAAAGGATCTTCATCCACACGAGGTACATGTCTAGCTTGATGTCTACGAGCACGAGGTTGTTCAAACCCATCATCATCATTAGCACCCCAACATTGAGTCCTTTGTTCAGTTCACAACTGGTTTAAGGTCTTGTTCAACTGAATGAACATGGTTTCGAACTTATCAGTGATGACATGGAGATCTAACTTTGTTGCGACCCCAATAAGATTTTCGATGTTAACTAGCAATTTGTAACTCTGGTCATCACTCCCTTTTCTACTATGAGACATTGTGACAAATCTAAAAGAAAAATTAAACAAACCTCACCATTATGCAATCAGAAAGAAAATTTAAATTCTCAATGAGGTAAGAATTAATCTTGTGAGTCCTTTAGAAGTATTTATATCAATGAATCAGGATGTATTAGAATCAAACTTACAAAGTAATCCTAATAGCACTATGAGTCCAAAATCAGCTAGACACCATAGAATTGTGTTGCACGGAGGAAGGAAGGTGCAACTTTCGTTAACCTACTAACAAAAGAAATAAGAAAATGTTAGAATGTGTAAATAAAAATAAAAAGCAAAAACAAATGAAAACCTAAAACTAAGAACCAATAAAATTGTAGAAACCCGAAAACCCAAAAACTGTGAAGCAACTTGACAAACTTTGTTCGAGGTGTTCCCGATGTCCAAAAATCACGAAATTTAAATTGGAGTCTCTACAAATAATGTGCTTTTGATCTGGAAATTTTTGGCACAAAATTCAACCCACGGAATATTTTTTTATTTTTTTATTTTTCTCATATTTTTCTTTTTTCTCTAATTTTTTTATCACTTTTTTTGTGGGAAATATTTTTTTTATACTGTAATATGGTGACAATAATCAGTATATAAAATTTCAGATAAATTGAAAAACGTTTATGCACTCAAAATTATTTTTTCCGAAAAATTTACTGGATGAAAACTGTTAATTGGCTATTAGTAATGGAAATCAGTGTAGAAAGCAACGAAGAACACCTAAAACGCCCAAAATCTGATACCAAATGATACGAAATGAAAGCAGAAGAGGATCGTAAAGTTGTCAAGTCACAGATCTACTTTAAAGCTCTAAACAAATGTAATCTGAAACAAAAACAAAGAAAGACAGATTAATTGACAAGAAGAATAATCAAACGAAATTAAAACGAAAGAAAGATGAATGGTTGTTAACGGATCCAATAGAGAATGAAATTAGGGTTTCTTGGATGAAAGAAATTGTCCTTGAACCTCAAGAAAACGTCCCAACCAGATCTGGAAAATAAAAACACAAATAAATTCGTTAAAAGTGATTTAACAGTTAAAAGTAAACTGTTTAGACAAGAATGATTGAAACAGCAAGAAAAGATTGGATCTCCTAATTTTTTATGTGTTTCTTCATGAATAAAGGTAGGAGAACGTCCCTCTTGAAGCAATTTCAACCAAGAACGAAAATAAACTAAATCAGTAACCCTAAACAGCAAAAAATAAACTAGATCAAACTAGAACGATAGATTAAAGATAGAAAAGAGAAGATAACGTCCTAAGAAGCCTTGGAAACAATAAGAATCCACAACTCCCTTCAATGACTCTAATTTCCCCTCCAAGAAAGTGATATTGGCAAGAAAAAGCTTGAAGACGATTCCCACAACCTGAAAGATTGTTAAAATAACTTCTAACAAAACTCAAGAGCAATTCTTAAAGAAAAACTCAAAAAGAATTATTATTAACTCAAAATAATCAAAATCAAGTGTCTTGTTTACAATTTCAAGCCCTATATATAGGCAAGCTAAATAAATCTAAATAAAACTCTTAATTAAACTAGAACTCTAACTAATCTAAACAAGAAACTTTCTTATTGACATAAAACTCCTAAAAACTTAAACTACTTAATAATTATTAAAAATTCGGAATAAAAAATAACAATAAAATAATAAGAGCTGATAATACAATTTTGGGCTCATATATAATAAAAATTGAACCTAAAAATTGAACCCAATATGATTTAAACTTGAATTAAAAGCCCGAAACTCGTAATTCCCGTCATAATCACGTCCATAAATTCTACTTGCGCAGTCTTTATTAAAACGATCATAACTTGAGCTTCCGAACTTGAAATCAAGTGATTCAAAGTGCGTTTCGAAGATAAGAGATAGATTTTGAAGATAAGAGATAGATATTCGAAATCCATGTGGACATCTCAACCCATAAATTCCTGGATCCCATCCAAAAAGTCGTCGCAAGCTTACTAATTTCCCCAGCTTGAAAATTGGCAGCTTCGGTTTCTTGGACCAAGATTTCAAAGATTTGAAATCTTGATTTTCTTGATTCTTGAAATTGTTTGGAATGGAAAATTTGGACCAAGATTCGGTTTCTTGATTTTCTTTTTCGGCCGTGTTCACATCTAGGGCCTTGGTAACAAAGCCTTGGATGGTTCCATTCAATCTTGCTCGAATTTGCTTGGCCTTCAACCTCATTATTGGGCCTTGAGAAACTTTGATCCCATCACATTCATAAGCTTGAATTTGGTCCTTGCGACTCGTATTAGTTTTGTTTTCGGTATTGCATGTCCACAAGCAGAAATCCTAAGGATATTGTTAGTTTTGATCCGGAGCTTGAAATGACATTGAGGTGAAGAAGGCAAGAACAAAGAAGAATGGCTGGTAACAAAAATAACAATAATTTACCACCATTGCTACCACAAGATGGAGTTCCCCCAATGCTACCACAAATTGTTAATGATATACCACCACCGCCTCCATAAGCTGAACAAGTGCAAAATAGGACAATAAGAGATTTTGTTGTGCCTATACTCAATGATTTACAACCAGGGGTTGTACGACTGGCTATTCAAGCTGGTAATTTTGAGCTGAAATTGGTGATGTTTCAAATGTTAAATTCAAATGGGCAATATTTTGGTTTTCCTCATGAAGATGCAAGAGAACACTTAAAATCATTTCTGCTTATTTGTGCATCCTTTAGTCAACATGGTGTCCCTGATGATGCCTTGAAAATGCAATTATTTCCTTATTCGTTGCAGGGTAAAGTGAGAACATGGTTCTTGGGATTTCTAGCAGGATCCATTACATCTTGGAATGGGCTAGCAACGTAGTTTGTTTTGTGTTTCAATCAGCCGACAATGAACGCAAGGTTGCAAAATGATATTACTACCTATCATCAGCTAGATGATGAGAACTTACATACAACCTGGGAATGTTATAAAACATTGCTTCGACGTTGCCCAATGCATGGTATTCAGCAAGAAACTCAAATAGAGATCTTTTACAATGGTTTGAATGCTCAAACAATGAATGTTGTCGACGCATATGCTAATGGTCCCTTGTTGGACTGTACCTACAATGAAACTGTAAGAATTCTAGAGAGAATTGCTCAGAACAATTATCAATATCCAATCTCTCGTTCTGCACAGGTAAAGAAAAACCCTGGAGTTCTTGAGTTAGATGCTATCTCTGCTTTGTCAGCGCAGGTATCCTCATTGGCCAGTATCATAAAGAATATGAAGGGAACAAATGACGTTGCCCCTGTTCAAGTGGCCCAGCAATTGGATACGTCGATATTTTCCTGTTAAAATTTGTGGCGACAATCATAGTTATGAGAATTGCCCACATGCAGAAAATGCTTTCTACGTCAACAACATCAGAGGGGGTTCATTTGGTAACTCGTTCAACAACCAATCTTAACAACCTTAGGGGAATCAAAATGCTTCCACATTCAGATATAGGGATTACTTAAATCAAAGGGGTTATAGACAAGGGAGTTACAATAGCAACCAAACAGAAAATTATAATCAAAATTCGCAAGTGAATTCTCAACAAATGCAGTCACATAGCCAGATGCAACCACAATCTCAATTATAGCCATAACAGTCTGTGCTGCCATTTATGCAAGGACAGCATCATCAACAACAGTAATTTTCTCAACCTAAGTTAGATCTTGTGGATGCTCTTGAAGCGTTGATGCATGAGCATATCATGTGGACTGAAACAATAGTACAAGGCAACTCTTCTTCCATCCGAGCCTTAGAAGCCCAACTAGGACAGTTGGCTTCTAATCTTAGCACAATACCATCGGGCACTCTGCCTAGCGATACTGAGAATCCTACGCAAAGGCAGAAGGAGCATTGCAAAGCAATCACGTTGAGAAGTGGGAAGCAAACAGTTGAACCAAGCAGTTCTGGCCAAGACCATGTCGATGCATCTGTACCACAACAACAAGAAGAGAATGCAGCTGAAGGAAATCTAGCGAGAGCAAATGAAGAAGAACCAAATGTAATGCCATCTATGCCTACAACTTACCCAACAAAGTTGTCGATGCAATTGCCAATGTTGACACCATCAAGTTTTTCACAACAACCTACTACTACAATACCTTTTCAATTTTCGCAAAGATTTAAAGAGAAAGTCCATTATAAAGAGTATAAAAAATTTGTTTCTGCTGTGAAACAATTACACATGAATATACCTCTTGTTGATGCTCTTGTGCAAATACCTAGCTATGGGAAATTTATGAAGGAGCTCTTGTCAAAGAAGAAGAAATTATTCGATATCGAGACGATTTCGCTCATAAAGGGGTGCAGTACTGTACTTACAAATAAGTTGCCAACCAAGATGAAAGACCCTGGTAGTTTCACAATCCCATGCTCTATTAGGAATCATTATTTAGGTAAGACTTTATGTGATTTGGGAGCAAGTATTAATCTTATGCCTTTCTCTACTTTTAAGAAATTAGGAATAGGTTTGATGAAGCCCACTGCGGTGACATTACAACTTGCGGACATATCCTTAGCACAACCTGAAGGTCAAATTAAAGACGTTCTTGTCCAAGTTGATAAATTAGTGTTCCTTGCTGACTTTGTTATCCTAGACTGAAGCAAATAAAAAGGTGCCCATTATCTTGGGGTGACCATTTTAGGAACGGGACATACACTTATGACGTGTTCAAGGGAGAACTTATCATGCGTCATAATGATGAGCATGTGACCTTTAGTGTGTTTGAGGCATCTCCGTCTGGAACCAAAGAGCAATGTCATCACATTGACGTGTTGGACGAAATCATTATAGAAGAATTTAATGCAATGAGTTCAGCAATGTCAAATGAAGATGTGGCGACATCAATCGATGAAATTCTAGATGACTGTGTCGACAAAGAAGTTGTTAAAAATTGTTAGCTAAGATAGAATTGGCAATTAGAATCTTTGGATTTGTCAAATAGGACAATCCCTGTGTTTAAACCATCTATTGAGCAAGCTCCTATCTTGGAGTTGAAGACATTGCTAATGCATTTAAAGTACATCTTCCTTGGTGACAAATAGACATTTATTGTTATTGTCAAAACATCCCTCGATGCAACGCAAGAAGATAAGTTCATCACCATTTTGAAGGAAAATAAAAGAGCCATAACCTAGAGCATTGCAAATATCAGAGGCATCAGTCCCTCTTTTTGCATGCATAAAATAAGGCTACAAGATGAAGGGAAGCATTCAATTGTGCAACAAAGACGACTTAATGAGAAAATGAAAGAAGTAGTGAAGAAGGAAATTATTAAGTGGTTAGATGCAGGCATCATAAACCCTATTTCTGATAGTAATTGGGTGAGCCCCGTCCAATGTGTACCTAAAAAGTGTGGGTTTACAATTGTGACCAACGACAAGAATGAGTTGATCCTTACTCGCATTATAACTGGCTGTTGAGTATGCATGGATTATCATCGATTGAATGTGACCACAAAGAAGGGCCATTTCCCATTGCCTTTCATTGACCAAATGCTGGATAGGCTAGCTAGTAAAGCCTATTATTGCTTCTTGGATGGCTACTCTATGTACAACCAAATTCTATTGTGCCAGAAGACCAAGCAAAGACTACATTTACATACCCTTTTGGAACCTTTGCTTTCCAACGTATGCCGTTTGGATTGTACAATGCACCAGCAACATTCTAGAGGTGTATGATGGCTATGTTCTCGGATATGATCAAGGATTCTCTTGTGGTATTTATGGATGATTTCTCTATTTATGGACAAAATTTTGATTAACGCGTTGACAACTTAGCAAAAGATTTAAAGAGATGCGAGGACACAGATCTAGTTCTTAATTGGGAGAAATGTCACTTCATGGCAACTGAAGGCATTATCCTCGAGCATCAGATATATTGTCAGGGCATTGAGGTTGATAAAGCAAAAGTATAAATCATCGAAAAACTACCACCGCCCATCAATTTCAAAGCAATAAGAAGCTTTCTTGGACATGCTAGTTTTTACAGAAGATTCGTACGTGATTTTTCCAAGATTGTTAAACGTTTATGTTCACTGTTAGAGCAAAATAAAAAGTTTGTGTTCGATGACAATTGACTAGATGAATTCACGACAATAAAGAAGAAGCTGATACAAGCCCTAATTATCATTGCACCAAACTGGATGCGACCGTTTGAATTAATATACGATGCAAGTGATGTTGCTGTGGGAGTTGTACTAGGCCAAAAAAAAGAAAAGATATTTCATTCTATTTACTATGCTAGTAAAACTCTAACTAAAGTGCAGGTGAATTACACTACCACTGAGAAGGAGTTGCTAGTAGTAGTCTTCGCATTTGACAAGTTTTGCTCATATCTTATCGGTGCAAAGATTATAGTATACACAGGCCACTCTGCGTTGAAATATCTTCTTACAAAGAAAGACCTCAAGCATTGACTGATACGATGGATCCTACTCCTTAAAGAATTTGATGTTGAAATCAAGAATAGGAAAGAATATGAAAATCAAGTAGCTGACCACTTGTCTCGACTGGAAGTTGGAAGTTAAGATGAACAGATGTCCCAAATTATCGAACATTTCTAGACGAGCAGTTATTCTTTATCGATGCATCGCCCTGGTATGCCGATGTTGTCAATTACCTTATGTGTGGGAAGCTACCCCTGAATACTACTGGTCATAAGAAGATTAGGTTCATACACGATGCTGCAAAATATCATTGGGATGGGCCATACCTATTCAAGGTATGCACTGACAATATTATCCATCGCTGAGTACCTGAAGAAGAAATGACTTCAATCCTGCGACATTTCCATGATGCCCCTTATGGAGGATATTTTGAGGGTCCTAGGACTGCTGCTAAGGTCCTACAGTCAATATTTTATTGGCCCACATTGTTTCGAGATGCCCACAACTTTGCACAACAATGTGATCATTGTGAATGCACTGGTTCAATATCTCGACGCAATAAGATGCTTCAACAATTAATCATGGAGGTAGAGCTCTTTGACATTTGGGGTATTGACTTCATGGGACCATTTCCAAATTCTTTTGGGAATGTGTACATCTTAGTTGCTGTTGACTATTTATCAAAGTGGATCGAGGCTATTGCGGCGCCAAAAGATGACACTCGGATGGTGTTAAAGTTCTTTCACACATACATTCTCACAAGGTTTAGAACACCGAGAGCATTAATAAGTGACCAAGGAACTCATTTTTATAACAACCAAATGGCGACAGCATTAAAAAGATATGGTGTAAAGTATCGTATGGCTACTACATGCCACCCACAAATCAATAGTCAAGCCGAGGTATCCAATTGTCAAATCAAAAACATACTTGAGAAGGTGGTTAATCCATCAAGGAAGGATTGGTCTTCACGACTACATGACGCATTGTGGGCGCTTCGCACTACTTATAAAACCCCATTGGGAATGTCACCATATCAGTTAATATTTGGTAAGTCTTGTCACCTGCCAATTGAGCTGGAACATAAGGCCATGTAGGCAACAAGTAGGTGAATATGGACTATGATGCTGTTGGAAGAAAAAGATTGTTGGACATCACTGAGCTAGAATAAATACGCTGACATGCTTATGAGAATGCCGCAATATATAAGGAAAAGACAAAAAGATGATGTGACTAGAGATGTCGTCGCACTGAACATGAACTCCGAATTGGTAAACTTAAGCTAAATTCACATACAGAAGCACCAGCCCAAGAAATCACGAATGTCGCCACAATTACGGTTTCAGATTGCGCCCAGGAATGCAGTGACAACCTATAGATATCTGAAGAAAACATTAAAACTATGTGAGTGCACAGCTGTACTCTAACTAACTTTGACAGCTGCAAAATCTAGATTTGGATCTGAGAATGGGAGGTTGAAATCTATAACTTTTGAAGACTATAAATAAGAGAATGAAGAATGAGAAATCATCAAGAGTTGAAGAATTAAATTTCCAAATTACTTCGTGTTGTTTTGAATTTATTGTTGAAGACCGGAGAGCTGACTGAGCCGACGAGTAGCAACTCCTGACGAGGAGTACTTGATGCTGAGTAAGAGAAGCAGTTAGGGGGTAATACGAGTAGCCTAGAGATAGTATATTCCGATGTATTCATTAACTCCTTTCTTATGGATGATGAACTATTATTAATATTTGAATGAATACGAGAGTATCTTTCAGTATTTGATCACTTTGATTCTTATTTAATGTTTTTTATCTGTTTATTCCTGGATCTAACTGCATCAAACATGAGAGTGGTTTTGCAGTCTACCGACATCAAGAGATGTGGTGACAAGTTAGGTTAACAAGTAAGTTAGGTGAGAGATGTTTGGGATTAGAAGATATTCTAATCATTTTTTCTTGGACACACAACGTTATTCACACCGAGAGGTGGAGTAATTGTGGGTACTTGAGTCATACTAAACAGGGAATTGTTATTGGCAAGAATTCATTGAAGCTTCATTTCTGTGATAGTTTATCTATTCAAAACCTTGTCAATGCATCCTACGTTGTGACTTAGCAAAATTAGTAATCCACTTCAGATCATCGCACTTGATCACATTTACATTTAGTGCATTTAAATATTCAGCACTCAACACTCAATGCAATTTGATTTACTTTCAGTACATACCTCTAACATTTAACTTCGACTGCGTTGACAATATTGATTATTTTATTATGCAGATCTAATGAAATTGCATTGACATCATTACTCACGTTTCATCTAATTTCAGTATTAGTTGCTCTGACATTGAAACATCAAGTACCTAATTCCTTAAGGGATCGATATCCGATAGAATTGTCTATCAACTATACTTGCATCGACGTGTGTTCGCTTGCACATTACTGTGACATTTCAGACACGATCAAGTAACACTTAGGAGTTATGTTCATTAAGAATGAGATAAGTTTTGTTAGAAGAAGCATGTTATAGGAATATATTGTGTGTTCGCTATAAAATGTTGTTGCATTAAACAAGCACATCATTGCTTAATTATTCTAAGATAATTATGTAGAAGAAAATATTTGTTAAGGCATTCATAGATCTATAACTTGGATCTGCAATATTCCAGATTTAATAATTACAACTCTGTCTTGTACTGAATATTTTGCCACTCATCTCTACTAAGCTTGATAAGTACTGAGTGGATTTGACGCTCTGCTTGGATAAATCTTGATCAACTTTAATGTTCTGCACTTTGTTATGACACACACTTTGCAAACACAATCTATTTTGTTATCACATTTATTTTACATGCACAAATTCTTTTGTCAATAGTTTAATAATTTCTTCTGAATACCAATCTCTCTATGAGATCGATACTTTACTTATCACTTTATTACTTGCGTTGTGTACACTTGCACATTTGCGATTGCATTATTATTTTACATGCAACACTCATTCAGATGGCAACAAAACATTTCTCACCCATGGGTTTCAATTACACACGCAATGTCTTCATCAAAACCCATATATTTTTCTTGTTTAAATGTGAACCATTTCTCCAGTAGAGGTTGATTCTTCAGATAGTTCTCTTGGAACTTCGCCTCTGCATTTCGATCATAAAACTTTCTTGCGATGATGGGCATTGGTTGTTGCAGCATCTTCCCTTTGCGTCTCATTTTTTGGACTAGAAAACTATTCAGAGGAAACATAAACATTCAAAGAAAAATAACCTAACGAATAAAGAAACAAAGGCTATATATAAAGAAAGGAATTTAATATCACAAAAAAAATCAGCTAAACATGTGGCACGTGGGTGCAAAATTTGCACCGATTGCTATGCCATTTCAGCTTTGTTATGATAGAGACGCAACGCGTCTGATTGGTCCAGCAAAACCCCCATGCCATACTCATTTAATGCTAAAGCTAGTGTCATTTCACTAACCTACAACTAATTCAAAAATTCAAAATCAAAGTTAACACAAAACCAAAATAATAATAAAAAAATAAAACAAATTCAAACTCTTCTGACATCACGCAATGTAATGGCAAAATTCTACTGCAACATCGGATCATTGTAATAACGCTTCAGATGCAGTCCATTGACTTTGAACACATTCCTCATCGTGACATTTTTTATATCAATAGCATTATGTGGATAAGACAAAACTACCTCGAATGGCCCTATCCACTTAGACTTCAACTTTCTTGGGAATAATTTGAGCTTCGAATCAAACAACAAAACTTGTTGTGCTGGTTCAAAATGCTTAGGCAAAATCTTGATATCATGCCATATTTTCATCTTCTCTTTATATATCAAGGCATTTTCATATGCCTGCAATCGAAACTCCTCTATCTTATTTAAATCCATCATCCTTTTCTCTCCTGAAACCAACCATTCAGCATTTATCTTTTTAATCGCCCAAAAAGCTCTATGCTCCAACTCAACAAGTAAATGACAAGGTTTTCCATAGACAAGCTTAAACGGTGACACCCATAAAGGTGTTTTAAAGGCAGTCTTATACGCCCACAAAGCTTCATCTAACTTGGACGCCCAATCCTTGCGCGTAGGATCAACAACCTTCTCTAAAATCAATTTAATCTCCCTATTTGATATCTCCACTTGTCCATTCATCAGTGGATGATATGCGGTCGCAATTTTATGGTTTATCCCATACCTTGTTAACGCATCCTCGATGTAACGATAATCGAAGTGTGAACCTTCATTATGATAATCGCTCTTGGCATTCCAAACCTTGTAAAAATATGCTAGTGCAAAAACTTCAACACTAACTTTGCATCGTTAGTAGGGAGTGCAATTGACTCAACCCACTTCGAGACATAATCAATAGTGACCAAAATGTAGATATTTCCCCATGATGATGGAAATAGTCCCATAAAATCTATACCCCATACATTGAATAATTCGACTTCAACAATGTTTTGCAATGGCATCTCATTCCTTCTCGAAATATTACCTTTTATTTGACACCTATCACAGGAACGACAAAAATTACGTGCATCTTTAAATAAAGTAGGCCAAAAGAAACCTGATTGCAAAACTTTGGTAGCAGTTCTTTGTCCTCCAAAATCTCCTCTGTAAGGCGTAGCATGACAGTGCTATAAAATGCTATGGCATTCATCATTTGGAACACATCGCCTTATGATTTGATCTACACAATTTGTAAAAAAAATGGATCGTCCCAATAATAGAATTTAACATCTTGTAAAAACATTTTCTTCTTTTGGTTAGTTAAATCAGGGGTAACAATAAACTTACTAGGAAATTGAAAATATCACCGTACCGTGGTAATGCTGTCACAACAAATAATTGCTTGTCTGGAAATTCCTCTTTTATAAACCTAACATCATCATCTACAATATCCACTTCTAAACGTGATAAATGATCCGCAATTTGATTCTCTAAACCTTTTCTATCTTTTATCTCCAAGTCAAACTCTTGCAACAGTAAAATCCACAGAATCAAACATGGGTTAGCATCTTTCTTTACTATCAAGTATTTTATGGCAACATGATCTGTATAAATTGTTACTTTTGTGCCAATCAAATACTAATGAAATTTATCAAACACGAAGACCACTGCCAACAACTCCTTCTCCGTTATTGTGTAGTTGATATGTGAATCATTAAGGGTCCAGCTCGCATAATAAATTACGTGAAACACCTTTTCTTTCCAGTTAGGAGCAATTACTATTGGTGCAACAACTAATTGCTTCTTCAAAAATTCAAAAGCTTTTAAACATTCATCATTAAAAACAAAAGCTTTATCATGTTGCAGCAATTCACATAAGGACTTGGATATTTTTGAAAATCTTCTATAAATCATCTATAAAAACTTGCATGCCCTAGAAAATTACAAATACCTTTCATCGAAGTAGGTGGCAAAAGCTTCTCAATTACCTCAATTTTTGCTTTGTCAACTGCTATCCCTTGCTTAGAAATTTTGTGACCAAGCACAATGCCTTTACAAACCATAAAATGTCATTTCTCCCAATTTAAAACCAAGTTTGTTTCTTCACAATGCTTTAGAACAACCTCTAAGTTCTTTAAACAATCTTCAAATGTATCTCCAAAAACCTAAAAATCATCCATAAAGACTTGTAAAAATTTCTCCACCATGTTTGAAAAATTTGCCATCATACAATGTTAAAAAGTTGCTGGCACATTGCATAGTCCAAATGACATTCTTCTAAAAGCAAAAGTTCCATTCGAACACGTGTATGTAGTCTTTTCTGGATCTTCAGGTGCTATAGCAATTTGATTGTAACCTGAATAACCATCAATGAAACAATAATATGCCTTACCTACAAATCTATCCAACATTTGATCTATAAACGATAAAGGAAAATGGTCTTTCCTCATAGCTTTGTTGAGTTTCCTATAGTCTATGCAAACTCTCCATCCTGTGATAGTCTTAGTAGGAATCAACTCATTATTACCATTACGTACAACCGCAATTCCTCCTTTTTTAGGGACATACTAAATCAGACTAACCGAAGAACTTTCAAATATTGGGTAGATTATTCCAGCATCCAACCATTTTATCACCTCTTTCTTGACAACTTCTTTCATAATCGGATTCAACCTCCTTTACTGCTCTATAGAATTGCTATGACAATTTTCCAGCAAAATTTTGTGCATGCAAAACACAGGACTGATTCCTTTAATATTAGATATCGTCCAACCTATTACCTTTTTGAACTTCTTCAAAACTCCCAATAGTTGCTCTTCTTGCTCTTTCTCCAACCTTATAGAAATAACTACTGGCAAGGTTTCATTATCATATAAAAATGCATACTTTAAATGTACTGGCAAAGGTTTTAACTCAAGTGTCAAGGGTTCAACAATAGAAGGTTTCGGTACTCTCAAAGCATGATCAGACAAATCTAAAGATTCAAACCTTCTTCCTGGCCTTTTTACAAAATGCTTGACATCACATATTTCTAAAACTTCAACTTCAATGTCTTCACAAATTTTTGTAACAACAATTGTATTTCTACAACAAAAATTTGCTAAATTTTCTTCCACAGCTACCTCTTTTACATTAATCATGTCGCATTCTTCAGCATCATCTGCATACTTTAACATATTAAACACATTAAACATAACTTGTTCCTCATTAACTATCATAGTTAATTCTCCTTTTTGCACATCTATTAAAGCTCTACCCATAGCTAAAAATGATCTTCCCAAAATTATAGGGACTTCTTTATTAGCCTCAAACTCCAAAATTATGAAATCCACAAGGAAAATAAATTCATCTACTCTTACCAACACGTCTTCAATCTTACCCTCCAGATGTGCAAATGAGCGATCTTCTAATTGTAGCGTCACCATCATAGGTCTCACTCTTCCAATTCCAAGTTTCCTGAAAACTGACACTAGCATCAAGTTAAAACTCCCTGGATCTTTTAACTTTGGTGGTAACTTATTCACCAACATTGTGTGCACCCTTCAGTAAGCGCGACGGTCTCGAACTCACCCAATCTCTTCTTTTTGGACAAAATGTCTTTCATAAATTTCACTTAATTGGGCATCTGATCCAATCTTCTACAAGTGGGATATTAATATGCACTATTTCAATACCTCCAAAAACTTCTTAAATTGAACATCTTACTTCGACCGTTCAAATCTTTGTGGAAATGGTGGCTTAATCTTTTCTTTTGCATGATGACAAGATTTTGTCATGACATTTTCCTTAACATCACCAATATCATGTTTTTCTTCTTTACTTGACTCAACCGCTTTTCGAACACCTTTCTTCACAGATTCCAACATAACATCTTTCATCTCTCTTTTTGCTTCAACATTACTTCTTGCTCCAACATCTAACTCTGGACTTACTTCATCATCTATTACAGCAAATTTGTAATCATAAACATCATCAACAAATAATTGATTACCTGTAAGTGAAATGGCTTTGTAATGCTCTTTTCCTTGCAATCTCGCATTCTCAGTATCACTTGGCAACACTCCTTGCAGATGTGAACTCATTGCATTAGTAATTTGCCTAACTTGATTTCTCAATGCTCTCAATGAACTAGCTTGAGTCTGAATAATTGCATCATTTTTAAACATATATTCTTTCAGTAAATCTTCTATTGACGATAAACCTGCACTCTGTTGTTGATTTTGCTTTAGCAAATTAAGCTCAAATTAGGCGCTCTGTCAGTATTTTGTAGAACAGTAATACCCGAACAAGCACCATGATTATTACTCCAATTTAAAATTTGGATGATGTCTCCAACCTGCATTATATGTGTTAGAAAAAGGATTATGATTACCTTTATTGAAATTTCCCATGTAACAAACAAATGCTGGATTGGATGGACATTCCTAAAAATATGATCATCTCCACAATACACACATTTTGCTTCAACAACTTTCACTTCTCTAGTCATACTCGATTTCTACATAATTTTGATCATTTTACCAACGAAGATACTTGTACTGTGAGTGATGTAATTGCATCCAACTCCATTGTACCAACTTTTTTTCTACCAAAATTCATTCTTGTTGTTGGATATTGATAATCATTATTCGCAATCCTCTCTAATATTTCATACGCTTCATTATACGTCTTATCCAGCAACGTACCATTTGTTGACGCATCAACTACCATTCGTATGTTCGCATTCAACCTATTATAGAACATCTTCATTTGCGTCCAATGCGAAAAACCATGCATAGGGCATTTCCTAAGCAAATCCTTATATCTCTCCCATGCCTCATAAAGTGTTTCATCATCTAATAGCTTAAATGATGTAATATCATTTCTCAACTTTGCATTCATATCCAGCGGATTATATCGCGAAAAAAATCTTTGGCATAAGTCATTCTAAGATGAAATCGTACCCGATTGCAAAGCATTTAACCATGCTCTTGCATGATCACGTAAAGAATAAGGAAATAGTTTTAAAAGCAAGGCATTTTTAGGAACACCTTGTTGTCTAAAAGAATCACATACCTCCAAAAATAATCGCCAATGTATCCTTGGATCTTCCATAGGCAATCCTCCAAGCTTCCCAATAGTTTGCAACATCTGGAACATAACTGGTTTAAGCTCAAAATGAGTAGCATCAATTTGTGGCTGCAACATACCTGGACCAAGATTATCAAGAATTGGCACTACATGCTCTCGAATTGTTCTATCTCTATCATCAATTACTTGTGGAACATTCACAACCTTTAGCTCACGAACAATTGGAACAGGAACTTCAAGATTTTCCCTTCCTTAAATTCTCTCAATTTCTTGCTCTCTCAACTCTCTTCTGCGTCTTCTTAATGTTCTTTCTATTTCTGGATCTAACGACAAATTATCTCCACCACTTCTCATAAAATTCTTACAAAAATCTGCAACAAAAAAATAAAAACAAAATTAAAAATAACTAAATCAAATGTTAGCTCAACAACATAATAAAAATCTTACTGAATTGCACCGATCTCCCTGGCAACGGCACCAAAAAACTTGGTGTGTGTAAATTAATATTGCTGTAGCATGTGTAAGTGTACACAATGTTCAAGTAATGAAGTGATAAGTAAAGTATCATACCCAAAGAGAGATTGGCATTCAAAAGAAAATTGCTAATACTGTTGACGAAAGAATTGTGCATACAAAATTAAATGTGATAACAAGATAAAGTGTGTTTGCAAAGTGTGTGTCATAACATAATGCAAAATAGTAAAGTTGATCAAGATTGATCCAAGAAGAGCATCAAATCCACTAAGTACTTATCAAGCTTAGCAAAGATGAGTGGCAAAATCTTCTGTATAGGACAAGGTTGCAATCAATAAATCTGGAACATTACAGATCCAAGTTCTAGATCTATAAATGTCTTAGCAAATATCTACTTCTACAAAATATCTCAGAATGAATAAGTAATGGCGTGCTTGTTTAATACAACAACATTTTATAGTGAACACACATTGTATTCCTATAACATGCATCTTCCCAACAAAACTTATGTCATCCTTAATGAACGCAACTTATTAGAGTTACTACGCATATCTTCCGATATATGCTCATTACACTGACTTATGCTCTAGGAAATTTGTCTTGTGTTCAGTCAAGATTATGAACATGCAAAACAAGAGCTTATTCCTAAGATTGTCAGCATGTAGAATTATCAACAATTGAGTCACAAATCAATAAAGAGATTTAGTAGAACGATATCAGTAATTCATTCATAAACATAAAATAAAGTTCAGTAATAATCATCCCTTAACTGGTCAAAGTAAGGGTGCAAATTGTTGTTGAAACAAAATAATAAATAGATTCAAAGATAAATAGTACTCCTTGTTGAGACCCAAAAAGAACATCAGGCCCGAATTCCTAATTCTACTTTGCTTTGCCACAATAACATATCTTTGCTTTGGTGGTTTTGCTACAGCATTATCGAGCTCTGATCCCAACACTGGCTGACAACTCTACCTTTTGCACCTCGAATTTGCCTTGTGAATCTCCTGATTTCCCTCCTTTCAGGTTCTAATGCAATAGCACTCTAGACTTACTTGACTAAAATCTTTGATATCATTTCCTTCCTTCAAATGCTATTTATATAAGAGCTTAGTCACACAATGCACGTTGTCAGATCCACTTTTCTAAGGCTTATAGAGCCCTCCTAGAGCTTTCTAGTGTAGACCACAATAGATCTGGCTTGCTTTAGCAGAATCTTGTGCACCTGGTACTGCTAGAGCGTTTAGCAGCTGCAAAGTTTTGCTACTTTCGCTCCCCAACAGTGCTTCATTATTGGGCCTCGTATTCTCGTCTTCCTTGACCTTTTCCTCCATCAAGAAACATGTACCAACAAGCGTAGTTTGCTACAACAAAAAGGGTAAAAACATATATATTTTTCCAATTAAGTGCACAGCAGCTTCAACGATAAAAACACAACAAATGTTATAACAATTTTACTTAAGATCAAACAAAATGTTCTAACAAAAGTATGTAATATAACTCTTTTTCAAGAGTTATCACACCAACCCCGAACTACCCTCCAAATATGTTTGGGGAGGAAGGAGACAAGGATGAACCCGAGTTGGGAGAAGCAAATGAGGAGCAAGACAAGCCTGACACTGATGACGAATATGAGGCAATGTTTCAACCTCAATACTCAACTCCCAAAGGATCGATGATTCAGAGCCCAGCACGATAACAAGGAGGAAGCTCCCAACAAAAATACACTGGTAAGGGCAAGGCTCCAATGGATCCTCACCTCGATGAGGAGGATGATGATTAAACTTTAATTTTTTTTCAAGACTTTAATTTATTTTAAGACTTGTAATGTTTGGATAATTTTTAAATTTTAAGGACTTATATAATTCATAGGAGTAGGATTAGAGATTATTTTTGTACGCTTTAATTCTTTTTGTAAGAACCCCACATTTTGGAGACACAACAAATTCAAACACTCACGCCAAAAGGAAGAAGGACAACCACCATAAGAAGAAAAGAGCCTTCACGATCAATCGGGTAACTTCTTTCCTTAACTACTTTTCAAGCTACACATTGAGGACAATGTGTTATCTAAAGTGTGAGTGGGTAACATAGGAATTTTGGCATATAGCTTTTATTTTTATTTTTGACTTTTTGATTTGTGCTTGAGCTTGGAGAAATACAAGTGATTGGCTAGAAGCATGAATAATAGGTTGATTGTGTTTTCTTGATAAATTTGACATGATGATGAGGAATTTTACATTTTTTAGCATGAAATTTTTTAAGCTCTATAGGTTACACTATGTATAGATAGAAAATTTTTTATTAATACTAAATGAAATCCATAATATGAGGAAACGAGCATGCTAGTATATATGATAGACAATAATCTTGAGATTAGGTAATTAAATTTACATTTGTGCATATTATGTTGGTTAGAGAAGACCTAAGGCATTGTTTGACACAACTAGAGCTAAAAAGCCAAACCCTATTCTAAATTATCAATTAGTACCCATTTTTTAATCTTATGACACCTTCTTAATGAGTTACAGTATAAGCCTTCTAAGCCTCAAATAATGACTTGTGTATATCCTTTTCTTTGGTCCTATTTTGCATGAAAATGGATGTATGACCATATGTATTGAGGTTAGGTAGACACATTACGCTGGAGGTTGTAAAATAAAAGAGGGAAATCATGACAAAGTATGAATTTTAGATCTAGCCAAAGAAGAACAAGTGAAAAGAACAAAAAGAAAATGAGTAAAAACACAAAAAGGCAACAGTAAGAAAAAGTGTGAAAAGTGAAAATATCAATGAAGTCACTAATAAAAAAAGAGAAAGCTTACTCAAAAATCAAATTATATACTCATATACTAGCTAGAATGGGTACTTAGGATTGATTTCCTAAAATGGAGAAATACGAAAGGTGAGAGAATGAAAAATAAGGAGGTGGGATGGAGTGGGACGTAAAGGGGGAGAATAGGGGACAATACAATGTGTCAAACTATTTTCATTCTATGTAGCCTTTTATATGCTTAACTATTCTTTGAAAAACGTACCTGTCCTAAGCCTCAACACTTTACAAAGCCGAAAAGCCCTATGTCACTTGACCGACTCTATACATAGATTGATATAGACATGGCATAATCTCATTATATAATTATTTATATTGTACTAGGATAATCAAAGTACTCATGTTAGGCATTGATAGAGTTATATTGGTAGAACTTTGATATTTGTATCTTTTGTAACCCACTAAACTTAAATTGTCTCTACCTTGAAATAGTGAAATTGCTCAACCATCATGTTAAGATTGTCAAAAGATACATGAAGCCTAGAATAAGTGTTGTAAGCCTATCTTTGTATGATACAATTTCAAGCTCACCTATTTTTCTTTTTTTGTTTTTATTTGCTTTGTTTTTTGGTTTGCTTGAGTACAAGTGTGAGGGAGTTTGATCTGTCGGTTTCGTACCAAGATAATTGAACTTATTTCATATTTGTTGAGCTTGAAATTGAGTAATTTTCTTTATATTTTATGCATTTTTTCCTAGTTTCATTTTCTAATAAAATATGCTAAGAAGGTTGTATTATTGCCTTTAAGGCCAAACAAGGCCTAAAAGATTAGCTAACATACTTTGTGAGTACACAGGAGACTAGTAGCAACAAGCCATAGTGATACTGACCACTTCGTCATGACATAGATAGCTCTATGTTGTAACATAGGGATCAGCAAAAAGGAATTCCAAGACTGCCTACTACATCGCGACATAGGTCCTAGTGTGTCGCGACATCGGCCTCAGACTCCAACTTAGCATCTTGTGAGGGGCGTTTTCATCTTCACAATGCAACTTAAACACAAGGAACGACAACTGACCTCAAGTTAAGGAAAAACGACAATCTAAAGCTACAAATAGGACCTTTAACACTAGGGTTTAGACAACCTTGTTTTAAACTTTAAATTTCAGTTTTAGTTTTATTTATTTTCCACTTTTGAAATGAGATTGTAGAAACTCATGTAAACGACCGAGGAGTTTTTCCCTATAGATCAATTAATACAATTCAGTGATACGAGTCACAAGGCCCATATTCAAGCTTATGAATGTGATGGGATCAAATTTTCTCAAGGCCCTATAACGAGGTCAAAGGCCAAGCAAATTCGAGCAAGATTGAACAGGACTATCCAAGACTTCGTTACCAAGGCCCGAGATACGTACATAGCCAAAAAAGAAAATCAAGATTCACTTTCTTGTTTTAAAGAAAATCATGAAACCGAATCTTGGTCCAATTTTTTCATTCCAAACAATTTTAAGAATCGAGAAAATCAAGATTTTAAATCTTGGAAATCTTGGTCCAAGAAACTGAAGCCGCCCATTTTCAAGTTGAGGAAATCAAAAAACTTGCAATGACTTTTTGTATGGGATCCAGGAATTTATGGGTTCAGATGTCTGCATAGATTTTGAAGATCTATCTCTTATCTTAAAAACACACTTTGAATCACTTGATTTCAAGTTCAGGAGCTCAAGTTATGATCGTTTATAAAGACTGCGCGAACATATTTTTTGGACTTGATTATGACGGGAATTACGAGTTTTGGACTTTTAATTCGATTTTAAATCATATTGGGTTTGGGTTTTAGGTTTAATTTTTATTATATATGAGCCCAATATTGTATTATCAACTCTTATTGTTTTATTGTTATTTTTATTCCGAATTTTGAATAATTATTAAGTAGTTTAAGTTTTTAGGAGTTTTATGTCAACAAGAAAGTTTAGTTTAAAACTACTTCTTGTTTAGATTAGTTAGAGTTTTAGTTTAATTAAGAGTTTTATTTAGATTTATTTAGCTTGCCTATAAATAGGCCATGGAATTGTAAATAAAACACTTGATTTTGATTATTTTGAGTTAATAATAATTCTCTTTGAGTTTTTCTTCAAGAATTGCTCTTGAGTTTTTTTTTTTTTAAGTTGTTTTAACAATGTTTTAGGTTGTGGGAATCATCTTCAATCTTTTTCTTGCCAAGATCTCTTTCTTGGAGGAGAAATTAGATCCATTAAAGGTAGTTGTCCATTCTTATTGTTTCCAAGGCTTCTTAGGACGTTATCTTCTCTTTTCTATCTTTAATCTATCGTTCTAATTTGATCTAGTTTATTTCTTGTTGTTTAGGGTTATTGATTTAGTTGATTTTCGTTCTTCATTGAAATTGATTCAAGAGGGACGTTCTCCTACCTTGATCCATCAAGAAACACATCAAAAATTAGGAGATCCAATCTTTTCTTGATGTTCCAATCATTCTTTCCTAAACAGTTTGCTTTTATCTTTTAAATCACTTCTAGCGAATTTGTTTGTGTTTTTATTTTCCAGATCTGGTTGGGACATTTTCTTGAGGTACAAGGATGTTTCTTTCATCCAAGAAACCTTAATTTCATTCTCTATTGGATCCGTTACCAGCCATTCATCTTTCTTTCGTTTTAATTTTGTTTTATTATTCTTCTTGTCAATTAATCTGTCTTTCTTTGTTTTTGTTTCAGATTAATTTGTCTAGAGCTTTAGGGTAGATCCACGACTTGACAACTTTATGATCCTCTTCCACATTCATTTCGTATCATTCAGTTTCTTTTTCATTCTCTTTTGCACTTATATGTTTTCATATATTGTTTCATTGATGAATAAAGAAACCATGAGGAACTAATTCCATTTTGGGGAATTAGGGAGTGGAAGTATGAATAATTAATTGTTGTTTTACAGGGATTTTACCTTTCGGATTAGTTGTTTTGGAAAGGAAGAGCATCAAACAAATACTAGGCCTGACAACCCTAAAAAGTCATCAAGATGAGAACGAACCCGAAATTGGTATTGCCCATCCGTGAACACCTTTTCCCCAAACCGGTTTAGATTGTGACATCTAGCGATAAGTAATCTCTATTAACTTGCTATGCCAGTAGAAGATCGAGAGATCCAATTGGGGTAGTGACTAGTTGATTGGAGGAAAATCTTTAAAACCCAACAATTGAAGAAATCATACAAAAACGACCTAAACTCCCTAAAGACGTCTATAATAATTTCTACAACTGAAATTTTACTTTGTTTTACTTTTTATCTTTTTATTTTTTTTGCTTTCAAACAACTCTCTTATTTACCCTTGTACTATAAACTTTAAAATCAGTAATAATTAATTTTATTCTTTGCAAGGATTCTATTTACTATCGCCTTAAGCCTCCTTTGGGTACGATCCCCGGAATACTACCAAGTGTTACGTTGTAAACACACTATATTTACAACTTGACCCGTATACTTGCAAAAATCCAAATTCTACACTGAACGAGAGTACGTTCGGGGGCAATCTCCTTTACCTCCAGTAAGAGCCTAAACTGATACTTGAGACTGACTCTAAACAAAAGAAGCTGTAGGAGGATGTGGACAATCCTTGAAGAAATGCTCATGTGAACCACATCTAAAACATGCCACTATCTTCCTTCTGCACTCACCACAATGCCTCCTATTATAGTTAGAGCATATATGCAAAGCACAAAGACCAGTCAAACCACCCACACTACCAACAGGAATGGAAGAAACTAAAGATCTCACTCTCGAATAGCACTGCTCATCAATCTCCTCTCTAGGCCTCTTGGCGGAGTGACTAATAGAACCAGGCTGAGCTTCACCATGTAATAGTGAACCAGCCACCCTCAACTTTTGATTGACAGGATATTTCATCTCAACAAGCAACCGTTATAAGTCCTTCAACCAATACTCAGTAACAGGCAAATCTGTACCAGTCTTACCCTAAAAAATCCTCATCCCAACAGCTAGAAAATCGGTGGATTTGGGCTTCCTCAGACTCTCTGACTACTCCCAACTAAATGATGGAGTAGATGTAACAACTATCAGTTCACAGTAACACTATCCAACTTAACTATCTCACTATCCCAAGTATCAAGTGGATTATCACCACGAGTCTGCTGAGCAAGTGGGTCTCCACCTCCGGTCTGTTGTACCTTAGCGCCAGTGGGCAGCTCGTCGTCCTTAGTATGAGGCAACTCTTTCAGATTTTCCTCTAGTTCAACAAGAGGTGTAGGATCGCTAACAGCCCTAGCAATAGCCTCAGCCTCGACCTCGACCTCAGCCGCGATAAGTCATGAGTCTAGAACTCCTACGTGGTGGCATAGTAAACTATCTACAGAAATAAAATACACTAAAGTAAGATTTGATACTAGAGTCTCGAATTAAATCTCAACTTTAAAATTTCAAAGTAAGAAGATAAATTATAAGATAGTAGTTTTATCAAAAATCCCTATTTACCCTAAAACTTTTTAAAACTGTTGAAATCAATTGTTGAGAGCCTCATAGTCTGAGGGATGAACTTAACTCTGATATCACTAAATGCAACCCCCTATACCCGACCTAAAAGATATGGCCGGATCTAAACGGTCACAGTTGTAACTTCACGCTCAATAACTACTCAAATCATAAATACATTATATTCTGCGATAAATAACGGTAAAACCATTCATTTTCCAATACTACAAAGAATCTCAAAAGTTTATAAAATTCATACGTAATAGTGTTTATTAAAATAATCTGGATAAAATCTATGCATGCAAGCAAAAATGTATCCAACATATCAAAATCCCAAGTTTGAATTTACATCATAACTCTCAAATAATATGATATCAAAATAGTCCATAATGAGTGATGAAATAAAATGAATAAAATCGAGAAAACCTTCGAGTTCCACGTAACAGCCCATTTTTTAATAGTGTCGAAAACAGTGATTTCAGGATCACAACTACGATGAGTCGAGTCGTAAATTTAATTATTTAAATATATATGATGTCAGCAACATCGTATTAAGATTTTGGTTATGAAATTTTGACGTTTAGATAATTAATCGAATAGGAATGATTAAATCGTAAAAGGTACAAAAGTTGAGTTGTCCAACTAGAGGGACCAAATGAGTAAATAAACCAAAAGTGTTTTAGTGGGTGATATGTCATGAGATTAATTAAATATAAGTAGGATTAATTAAAGTTAAACAAATGATTAAAATTAGGTTAATTGAGAAAGTTTGATTATTTACCAATTTACCATTAGTATATATATTAAATTAAAAGGAAATTAAGATGAAATTCACCTTTTTTCTTTCATCTTTTTCACCTAAACGGCTAAGAGAGGAGAAAGTTAGGGTTTTGCTCTTCTAACCTTTGAGCTTTGATTTGGGTAAGTAAATGATAACCATTTTTAGTAATTTTTTATGTTTTTGAATCCGTATTAGCTTTATCTAATTGATACAAGGACTAATTTGTCATTCTTTCAAATGTTATAACATTTGCCATTAATAAATGAGCTTGTCCTTGAATGTTTTTGGAACATTGGGCTTAACATGTTTGAAAAGTGATTTTTGATGAATTTAGTTAGAGGACTAGATTGTGAAAATGGTAAAAGTACATGCGCCTGATGTGAAATAGATATATGGAATGAGTTAAGATTTTATCCTTGAATATTCAGTTGGTAATGGGTAAATTTAGAAATGGTATTTTTACTTGTTTTATCTCTAAAGACTAAATTGAATAGAAATGCAAAGTTTAGGGGTAATTTCATAATTTTTCTAAAAAAGGAATTATATGTATAAATTGATTAAATTATATTATTTATTGGGAGATTGATTTTTTTCTGTGATAGATCAAGATTGGACCACAGATCGCAAGAAGGGGAAAATATTAAATTAGTCCTTAAAGTTTCACCTGAACTGCAATTTAGTTTGGTAAGTTCATTTGTTACATTTTTTATTTGTACTACTAATTGCTATATATTAAGGAAGTACTTCAGAAACTCGATGTATAAATGGAAGACTCATGCCTTGAGTTGAGCATGAGAATTTATATAAAAGATAAACTCATGTCTCGGGCTGATAATAAGATTATATTAAAGGAAGACTCATGTCTCAAATTGAGCGCGTGGTTTGTTATTATAAAGGAAGACTTATGACTCGATAGAGCATAAGATTGATTAAAAAGGAAGACTTATTACTCGATAGAGTATAAGATTGATTAAAAAGGAAGACTTATGACTAGGTAGAGCATAAGATTGTTAAAAAGGAAGACACATGACCTGTGCAGTTGAGATCAATCAAAGAGGAAGTTTTACGACTCTAATGTTAACTGTCATCACTATGCTTAATGATGAGCTGTGACATCCTATTTGCGAACTTTCTAAGCTAGAAAGCTTACCTGTGTATTGTTGCTATTTTGTAGATTTCATTTTGGCTGGTTGAAGATCGGATTACCTCAAAGACATCACACTATCCGAGAGCTAGTTCGGTAGTTCTTACATCACTTGGTTATATGGCATGTACTAGGATGATGTTATGTTGTAAATGTTTATGTTGGAAATGAATGATACTTGTAATGTTTTGGTTGAAGTTGAACACTTGAATGGTTGACCAATGTTATACGTATATATCTAGTACTTAAATGTAGTGTTATGTGTTGTCCTTGAATTTACTATGTTGTCCAATTACAACTTATGTTATGAAATAAAACTTGTGGATGAACTTGTATGAATTTTGGAATTTTGCATACTTGTTTCAGTAGAACCCATGCTTGTATTGGTACAAGTACAGGGTAGGAGAGAGGTTGCTTACTGACTTGGGTTGTATCGGTAGTTGCATAGTAGGTATTGGTAGTTCTATGTATGCTTGTACAATAGTTGGCATGCTTGTATCTGTAGAAGTTGTAGGTTAGGACTTCCTAGCTCTCTAGAGATTTTAGTATTGATAGAACTATCACTTGTATCAGTAGTAATCTTCATATTTCATGAAGTATTTACTAACTTGATGACTATCGATACTTGTCCATCAAGTATCGGTAAAAGTCTCCAAAAATCTTAAAAATTACCTTTTTGCCCTTAGAATTGTGATTATAATTAAATGGTGATATATGATGTGTTAGATGCATTTCTTTAATAAAATAAGATTGAATGATATGATATTTTAAAGATGAACAGTGATAGATTATTTGTGTGACACCGAAACCCTAACCAACAATAATTTTTGGGTTTTGGGTGTTACATACCAAGTCGCCTAAGTTCAAGGATAATTGTAAGAGGAACTAAGAGGTAGTAAGCTACAAAGCCTAGTGTGTCTCTAAAGTGCAGGAAACCACAACAGAGTACCACAATAATTTATTCAAAGCATTCAAAGAAGCACACAACATGTCACAACTCAAATGAAATAAAATCACATACACAATATAATGCACTCAACACCTATACACCAACGTAGTGGAGAAGGCTCCCTAAAACCCCTCCCCTCTAATCGTCACCAATCTTTGTGTGGTTTTAGTATCTGTCGTTTGTAAGGGTGATAACCACGTCTTCCACCGTACAAACCCAACCCATGAACACACTATAGCATGATGTCACATTTATCTCAGTCTCAACATAGTCTCATGTAATAAATCAAAGTACAGAGTACATTAATGATGCTCTTTAAAATTATTCACAGTCTGATAAAATGCATGGAATGTCAACGTGTGATAACACAACACAGACAAAAAATCACCCAAGGTGTGCAACATCGTCACACAACAAAACTGTAGCCGATTCTTTAAAATATTACACAAGTGTAGAAGTCTCCAAAAATCTTGGAAATGACCTTTTTGCCCTTGTGGAATTGTGATTATAATTAAATGGTGATATATGATGTGTTGGATGCATTTCTTTAATAAAACAATATTGAATGATATGATATTTTAAAGATGAATAGTGATAGATGATTTGTGTGACACCGGAACCCTAACTGTGATAGTTTTTGGGTTTTGGGTGTTACATTTACTAGTATCAAAGATTACGATTTAATCAATTCTTGGACTACAATGTGTGTAAATTAAAGTTTTAAAATACATGCCACATAAACTTGTGATAGTGTGATATTGGTGAATCCGATCTAACCTTAGTTTTTGTAGATAATTGAAGATGTCTAACTCAAAAAGAGATGAGACAAAATGAGGTAAATAGTAATATTCTGACAAATGATTATGGAGCAAGTCACAGAGTACCAATATTACCGATGATAGAAAATGAAGCCAAAAATATGCTCTTTGATTTAATAGGGTAATGGTTCTCGAAATTCATGAGAAATAACTCGATGGCATCGTAACCTCCACCTCTTGTAGTATAGCCTACCATAAGACTCGCAACATCACCTGTACCACCTATCAGGCCTTCACCTTCCCCAATGGTCGAACAAAGGCAACAAGTCCCAACTGATAGGGTGAGGAAGTATGGTAATGAGGAATTCAAAGGTAGTATTGAGGATGACCCATCCAGAGCTAAATATTCATTAGAGAGCACACTGAGAGTTCTCAATGAGATGACTTGCCCTCCCGAAGACTATTTGAAATGTGCTACGTCATTGTTAAAAGATGAAGCTTATCATTGGTGGACGAACTTACTAGCCGTAATGTTAGAAAATGAAATTATTGGGAATTCTTTCAGGATGAATTTAAAAAGAAATACATCAACAAAAGTTATTTAGATTGGAAAAAGAAACAGTTTTTAGAGTTAAAGCAGGGAAACAGGTTAGTTGCAAAATACGAGAGAGAATTTGTGCAACTCAGTAGATATGCTCGGGAGATTGTGCCGACCGATGATGACATGTGCATTCAGTTTGAAGATGGGTTGAATGATAAGATTAAAATGATGGTAAGCGATTCGGAGCTGCGGTCGTTTTTTATTTTAACTAACCGTGCTCGAAGATGGAAAAAATATATAACCATAAAAGATAGAGGGAAATGAGGTTCCGAGACTTTGGTAAGAAGAGTTCTCGAAGACCATTATCAATTCTGCCACCAAAGAAATTTAGAGAGAATGAGAATCGACCAGCTGCAATGTCTAGATTTCAGAGCAAGAGTAGATCGATGCAGCTTGATTCCAAATTTCAAAATCAGCTAGTGGACAGTGTTGCAAGGGTCTATAATGTACCAAAACCTTCCTGTGAACACTGTGGAAAGTTCCATCTTGGAGAGTGGGCACTGAGGAAAAACTTGTGTTTTAGATGTGGAGCCACAGGTCCTTTCATTTAGTTTTGTCCGATGGCACCCGGGGCAATTGAAGATAGAAGTTTGAAACCTCTAGCTAAACCATAGAAAGGTTGACGATCGGGCTAGAATAGTGGTATGGTCGGAGGTCGAAGTGAAGCAAAAGGTGCAAATAGGTCTGGGGGTCGGATACCTACACGCACCTATGCTATTTGTGCCAGTGAGGAAGCTACTGCGCCTGACGTTGTTACTGATATATTTTATCTTTTCAATGATATTGTGTGTGCACTAATTGATACAAGGTTGACTCACTCTTATATTTGTGCGTTTGTTGGCAAAAGATAAAAAGTTGTCTGTCGAGTTTACTGAATTTAATGTGCAAGTTACCAACCCTTTGGGTCATAGTGTCGTAGTATATCAGGTGTGTTGTAACTGTCCACTGAAAGTTAAAGGCTGTGAATTTCCTGCTGACTTTATGTTACTTCCCTTTTATGAGTTTGATGTAATTCTGGGTATGGATTGGTTGATCAAGCGTGATAGTGGTGAATTGCAAACAGAGACAAATTTGGTTGAAATGTCTGAGAGGTGAAATGATTATAGTTGAGTCTGGTAAGTTGAATAGTAAAGTTAATGTGATTTCAGCTATGTCTGCTCAGAAAATGGTTCGTAAAGGTTGTGAAGCATTTTTAGCATACATCCTGGATACTCAAGAGTCGAGGGCAGAGTTGAACTAGGTTTCAATTGTTAATGAATTCACAGATGTGTTTCCTGAAGAGTTATTGGGTTTGCCTCCGATCAGGGAAGTTTGGTATTGATTTGGTATCGGGTACTACTTAAATATCTATCCCACCATACATGATGGCACTGATTAAGTTGAAGGAGTTGAAACCACAATTACAAGAATTATTAGATAGAGGTTTCATCCATCCGAGTGTATCACTCTAGGGTGCGCTAGTGTTGTTTGTGAAGAAAAAGGTTGGATCGATGAGAATGTGGATTGACTATCGACAACTAAACAAAGTCATGGTAAAGAATAAGTATTCGTTACCTCATATTGATGAGTTATTTGATCAGTTGAAAGGTGCAAAGTATTTTCCAAAATAGACCTCAAGTCGAGTTATTATCAGATGCGGGTTAAAGAGTGCGATATGCTAAAAACTGCATTCAGGACTCAGTACAAGCATTACGAGTTTTTGGTGATGTTGTTTGGGTTGACTAATGCTCCAGTAACATTTATAAACCTAATGAATAGAGTCTTTCAGTCTCAGTTGGATAGGTATGTCGTAGTATTTAGTAGATGATATACTAATCTATTCTAAAACGGAGAATGATCATACCCAGCATTTGAGAGAAGTATTACAGATTCTGCAGGAAAAGCAGTTGTATGTAAAATTTAGTAAGTGTGAATTCTGGCTCAGAGAGGTCGAATTTTTGGGGCATGTTGTATCTCCGGAGGGAATACAGATTGATTTGAGTAAGGTTTCTTCTATTCTTAACTGGAAAATCCCTAAGAATGTTTTTGAAGTATACAGCTTTCTAGGACTAGCAGGTTAATACCGACGGTTGTTAAAGATTTCTCCATTATAGCTTCGTCGATGACAAAGTTGCTTCAGAAGAGTGTTCAGTTCATCTGGTCAGAAAAGTGCCAGTAGAGTTTTGACTGATTGAAGAAAATGTTAACAAAGGCTCTAGTTTTAACGCAGCCTGAGATAGGGAAGGAATTTATGGTATACAGTGATGCGTCATTGAATGGGTTGGGTTGTATGTTAATGCAAAATGGGAAAGTGGTAGCCTATGCCTCCCGACAGCTAAAACTACATGAGAAGAACTACCCGACTCACAATTTGGAGCTAGAAACCATAGTCTTTGCATTGAAGATATGGCGACAATATCTGTGTGATGAGAGATGTCATATCTTTACAGATCATAAGAGTTTGTAGTATTTGATGACACAGAAAGAGTTAATTTGAGGCAGGGATGATGGTTAGAATTACTGAATGATTATGACCTTGTGATTGATTATCATTCAGGGAAAGCTAATGTTGTTGTTGATGCCCTAAGTTGGAAGTCATTGTTTGCGTTGAGGGCCATGAATGCTCGATTGTCCCTATAGAATGATGGTTCTGTCACTGCTGAACTCAAGACAAGACCGTTATTTCTACAATTGATTCGAGAATTACAAGAAAAAGATCCAAAGCTTATAGATAAAAGGGGCAAATATAGAGTGATGCCACTACAGAGTTTACAGTGGATACAGAGGGTATGTTATATTATAGAGGCAAGGTGTGTGTTTTGAATGATTTAGATTTGAGACCGGACATTCTGACGGAAGCTCACAGCAGCACTTATTTCACTCACCCAGTAAGTGTGAAAATGTACAATGACCTGAAGAAAATGTATTGGTGGCCAAGTATGGAACGAGAGATTTCAAAGTTTGTGACTAGATGCCTGATATGTCAACAAGTGAAAGTAGAGCACCAGGCGTCGTCTAGATTGCTACAGCCGATTTCCATTCCTGAGTGGAAGTGGAACTGGGTTACAAAATTGAAAAAGTCTAATTATATTAGGTTAAACAAATGATTAATTAGGTCAATTGAAAGAGTCTAATTATTTACAAAATTGTCATTAGTATATATATTAAATTAAAAGGAATTAAGTTGAAATTCACCAATTTTCTCTTCCAACCTAAACGGCTAAGAGATGAGAAAGTTAGGGTTTTGCTCTTCCAACCTTTGAGCTTTGATTTGGGTAAGTAAATTATAATCGTTTTTAGTATTTTTTATGTTTTTGAGTCCGTATTAGCTTGATCTAGTTGATACAAGGACTATTTTGTGATTCTGTCAAATGTTAAAACATTTTCCACTAATGAATGAGCTTTTCTTTGAATGTTTATGGAAGATTTGAAAGCTTGAAGATTGGGTTTAACATGTTTGAAAAGTGATTTTTGATGAATTTAGGGTTTAAAGGACTAAATTGTGAAAATTGTAAAAGTACATGCCCTTGATGTGAAATAGATGTATGGAATGAGTTGAGATTTTGTCCTTGAATATTCGGTTGGCAATTGGTAAATTTAGAAATGGTTATTTTACTTGTTTTGGCTCTAAGGACTAAATTGAATAGAAATACAAAGTTTAGGGGTAATTCCATAATTTTTTTGAAAAACGACCTATATGTGTAAATTGATTAAATTATATGATTTAATGGGAGAATTGATTTATTTTGTGATAGATCAAGATCGGACCACAGATCGCAGGAAGGGAAAAATCATAGAATAGTCTTTGAAGTTTCACTTGAACTGCAATTTAGTCCGGTAAGTTCGTTTGTTACGTTTTATATTTGTACTACAAATTATTATCTATTGAGGAAGTACTTGAAAAACTTGATGTATAAATGGAAGACTCATGCCTTGAGTTGAGCATGAGAATTTATATAAAAAGAAGACCCATGCCTCGGGATGAGCATGAGATTATATTAAAGGAAGACTCATGTCTCGAATTGAGCATGAGGTTTGTTATTAAGAAGGAAGACTTATGACTCGATAGAGCATAAGATTGATTAAGAAGGAAGACTTATTACTTGATAGAGCATAAGATTGATTAAAAAGGAAGACTTATGACTCGATAGAGCATAAGATTGATTAAAAAGGAAGCCTTATGACTCAGTAGAGCATAAGATTGTTAAAAAGGAAGACACATGACCTATGCAGTTGAGATCAATCAAAGAGGAAGTTTTGTGACTCTAATGTTAACTGTCATCACTATGCTTAATGATGAGCTGTGACATCCTATTTGCAAACTTACTAAGCTAGAAAGCTTACTTGTGTATTGTTGCTATTTTGTATATTTTGTTTTGGCTGGTTGAAGATCGGATTACCTCGAAGACATCACACTATTCGAGAACTGGTTCGATAGTTCTTACATCACTTGGTTATATGGCATGTACTAGGATGATGTTATTTTGTGAATGTTTATGTTGGAATTGAATGATACTTGTAAAGCTTTGGTTGAAGTTGAACACTTGAATGGTTGACCAATGTTATAAGTGTATTTCTAGTACTTAAATGTAGTGTTAGGTGTTATCATTGAATATACTATGTTGTCCAATTACAACTTTTGTTATGAAATGAAATTTGTGGATGGACTTGTATGAATTTTGGAATTTTGCATACTTGCTTGGTAGAACCCATGCTTGTATCGGTACAAGTGCAGGGTTGGAGAGAAGTTGCTTACTAACTTGGGTTGTATCGGTAGTTCTGTGTATGCTTGTATTTGTAGCTAGGATGCTTGTATCGGTAAAAGTTGCAGGGCAAGACTTCCTAGCTCTCTGGAGTTTTTAGTATAGGTAGAAGTAAGACCTGTATCGATTGAACTGTCACTTTTATCGGTAGTAATCTGCACATTTCATGAACTGTTTACTGACTTGACGGCTATCAATACTTGTCCATCAAGTATCGGTAAAAGTCTCAAAAAATCTTGGAAATTACCTTTTTGCCCTTGTGAAATTGTGATTATAATTAAATGGTTATATATGATGTGTTAGGTGCATTTCTTTAATAAAATATGATTGAATGATATGATATGTTAAAGATGAATAGTATAGATGATTTGTGTAACACCGAAACCCTAACCAGTCCAAGGATATCTGTAAGAGGAACTAAATGGGAGTGAGCTAAAGAGCCTAATGTGTCTCTCAAGTTCGAGCAATGACAACACAATACCATAATAATTTATTCAAAGCTTTCAAAGAAGCACACAACATGTCACAACTCAAATGCAATAAAATCACATACACAACACAATGCACCCAATCACCTGTACACCAACGCAATCAAGAAGATTTCCCAAAACCCCTCACCTCCAATTGTCACCAATCTCTGTGTGGTTTTAGTATCAGTCATTTGAAGGGGTGATAACTACGTCTTCCACCATACAAACTCATCCCATGAACACACAATAGCATGATATCACATTTATCTTAATCTCAACAAAATCTCATGATAATAAATCAGAGTACACAGTACATTAATCATGTTATTTTAAAATATTCACAGTCTGATCGTCAATATGTGATAACATAACAGCAACAATAAAAATCAAGAAGGTGTGGAACACCATCACACAAGCAAAAACTGAAACCAAAAGAAATACACACCTCAGCGAGAAGTAGACGAAACGCCATAGAGGTTCCCCTACATTATGAATTAAGCCGAATCCTTAGTTGAATGATAATGATGAAGAGGCAAACTCTCGAAAAACTAACCTATGCCACCCACTAACACAACCCTAATCGAATAAAACTCACGTGCAACTCTCGAAGCTTGTGCTAGGGCAACCTGCATAGGTAGAGGAGGAGTTAACTCGTCGGCCTCAGAGTCGTGATCACCTACACATGAATAACCCAAGTCACACCCAAATTTCAACTTTCTTAATAGATACTAAGTACAATAAGTTCAAAATAGTAAATAGGGCTTTTGGGTTCAAATTAGATTAAACAGAATGCGAATTTGGAATCAGGACGTCGGAAAAAGGCAAGTCAAAGCTATTTGAAAAAGTCAACGATCAACGATTAACGGTTCAATCAATGATTCGATCAATAGGTTGGGTCAATCAACGACCCGAATTTGGGTCAACAGGTCTCACGGTTTGGGTCCTAGTTGGGCTCACAACATAGGCCCTCGATTCGGGCTTGCACCAGCTGACCCAATACTTAGTTGCAAAAGGGTTTTAGGGTTTGCCAATCCCTTAATGGTGCTAATCCAATACCCTCGATGGAGCAGCGCGTGAGCTCGTCAAAAATGGATAAAGAGGCCACCAAAACAATGACTTCAAACAAGATAAAAGGGAACATATATACCACAATAACTCACCACATCGAGAACGACAACCAACCGATAGAGCAAATGGTGGAGGGCAGTGAGAGAAAGGAAACCCGAACGGTATACCATTGTTTCCTCATGAACAATGAACGAAAAAAGAAGGTGGAAGGTTTGGTTTTGTTTACGAGACGACGGGGAACTCAATGATGGCGGTGGTGTGGCGCACGAACGATGGGAGGGCGGTCATCGGTGCTTGTTTGGAAAGAAAAAGAGAGATATATGAGGGCTTAGGTCGGTTAATGGAGAAAATTTAAAAAAGGGGATGAAGGGATGCAATAAAAAGAAAAAAGGGGTTTAAAACCCTAATAAAATGGGTAAATTACGTAAGGGGTCCAAGATAATTAAGTATTTTCAATTGACACCCTAAACATTACCCACTATGCAATTCAATCCCTAAATTCCAATTTAGACACATAATTTTAAAATGAAGTTTAATTTAGTCCCTAAGTTACCCCAAAATTACAAATTAGTCCCTAAATTAAATTTAAGTTTGTTACGATCAAAGTGTATCTTGTCTTTACCACGAATTATTAATTTTAATACTGAAACTATAGATTGTAAAACTATAGATTGTGAAACTGTAGCAAAACTATTAGAGTGAAAACATTATGGGTTAGTAACCAAAATCTCATTTCTAAATTATCAGATAATCACATAAACTTAGAACTACAATAGAAAAATGAATACTCGAGGAGCACGAACTCGAGGTTTGAGAGCTTGTGGAGAGCAAGGTCTTGAGACCCAAGTCGATTTGTCTGTGTCTCGAGTGTGCACTCACGAGCTAGTGGTTAATCATGTCAAGCACGCACCTACTACTGATGATAGCCATCAGGAGCGTACTGATGATGTTGTTGTTAGAGTATGCCCAAAGACCAATCATGAGACGGATATAATTACATACTCATGTTACCTCGTTATTAATATAAGACAATGTCATTATTGTTTCAATTTCTTTTTCTATGTGTATAAATAAACTAATTAACAATAAAGTCCTGAGAATAACATGATTATTCTTAAAAGGTCCTTAGTCAAGTACTATTATGGGCTAGGGCAATAATAATGCATTGAGATTGATGTGTAGTTGATTGATAACAAAGTGTTGTCATTGACATAAAGATGTTAAAATCAATACATGAGTTTGTGTTAGAGAACTACATAGTGGACTGATGATCGCCTCCAAATGTAGTCTCGTTCGATGTGTATTTTGGGCTTCCACAAGTATACGGGTCGAGTTGTAATATAGTTACAACGAAATAACGAGTACTCCGAGGGTCGTATCCCAGGGAGGCGGAGCTATACTAGCTTTAATCCCTGCAAAGAATAGAAGTAATTAGTAATCCTTTTAGGGTTTATAAAATGAAAGAAAAATAAAAGATTTTGGGTTTTAAATTAAAGAATATGAAAATGAAGAAAAAAATAGAGCAAAGGAAAATAGATGAGAAATTTGATAAACAGATTTTATGGGGGATTAGTTTGCTACAATATGATTTCTTTAATCGTCGCTTTTGGGGTTTTCGTCAATCAACTAGTCGCCATCCTAGTAGGATCTTCTAATCTTCCATTAACATAACGAGTCAATAAAGACTACTTATCTTTTGATCTCACAATCTAGATTGGTTTAGGGTAAAGGTGTTCTTGAATAGGCAAAATCAATTTTGGGTTAATTCCCAACTAAATAACTTTTTTGGATTGTCTGGCCTAGGATTTGATTCATGTTCTTCCTTTTCCAAACAACTGATCCGTTGAAAATTCCTTTATACAATAATAAAATAATCATACTTCCACTCCCTATTCTCCCAAAAAGGGATTAGTTCCTCATGGTTTCTTTGAACATCATAAATTCAATAATAAAGATAAACATAATATAATGATTGAAATATGATTGAAAGAAACTAAGAATTGTATACCAATCTATTAGGATGAATCGACAATCATTTATGCGAAAGTTGCAAATCTTGTTCCCACAAAACGATAATAAAAATAAAGAAATGAAAACAACTAAAAACCTAAATTACAAAGAGACATTTAACTAAGGAAAAGGGGTGTGTAAACCTAAGTGCTAAAATGGCCTATGATGCCTTCAAGTTGGCGAGCATTGGGTTAGCACATGGCGACTAAGAAGTATGTCTAGTAATGAAGGGTTCACCCATAAAGCTTTTTATTGGCATAAATAGGATGGGCGAAACCTATTATAGGTAATAACGAAATAAACATTAGGACTAGAAGCTTATGTCAGTAACAAAGTAATGATGGCCTTGAGTAAATTAAGCTACAAGAAATTGATACTTAGAGATTAACCGAAAGTGAACCAAGATAGCTAAGAACCAATGGGAATACTTGATTAGTTTTCTTGAAATTTGTAAGATTTGTATAAGACCACCAAATGATTGATGTAATGTTTATCAAGCTCCAATGAGGCCTAGGGATAAGATAGGTTAAGAAGAAATATCTTCTCTCATTCCTCTTATCAAAAGTGTAGGCTAAAGAAGATAGAAAAAATTCTCTGAGGGTAACTCCCGGTGTATGGGCAAGCCTTGAAGCCTATAAATAAATAAAACGTAATTTGCCCCATTGATACTCTTGACCTATATGAGGGCACATAACTAATATAGAAATTTGATATGAAATTCCTTTAGAAAATGGTAAATCGATAGAAAAGGATGCCTAGTTATGTGTTAAGGAGACTTAAATAGTAGAGTCATTGCCAAGAAGGCCCGATAGGCCAAAACATGATAAGTAAGCTACTAGATACATAACTATGGATAAAGGATGGGTTAAGACCCAAGGGTAAGTTATATATACATATGTATTCTCATACGTGTTACTTTATAACTGTCGTGCATTCATCTGGTGAATCATAAAGAGTAAAACGAGTGTCAAACATCTAAAGGGGAAAGGAAAAATATCTAGTTGATCGGTTAAGTGATGAGAATTATTCCCTTACTTCCTCAAGAAGTATTCTCTGGTTATATAAGTACGAGTTGAGGGAAAATCCTCTCATCCTTAGGATGAGCCTAGAGTGTGAGTTTGAGCTCTGAGATGCCCCTGTTAAGGTAAGACTCGTGACCTTTCATGCTATGCTACCAAATAGAAAACTCTTTTAGCTTGGTAAAGAAAACATGTTAAAGCTTTTTTTATATGATTTTAGTGTTTAAATCAAAAGGAAGAATGAATTAAGTAGGCGATTCTTGATTAATCTCTATGATTTATTGTTTAGGGGTTCTAATCTACTCAATGGAAGCCCAGATCTAACATTTGAAGGTGTTAAAGGTGAGTTTAAGTGAGTTTGGGTGAGTGTTTGGTGAAGTCCCCCTTGGGAGTCATTAACTGACTCCTTGCATGTTTATATGTTGTTCTTTTTTGTGTTAAATGTCTAATCTATGAAAAGGGAAAGAAAGCTATATGAATATGATATGTTGATTCTTTGAAAATTGTATGCTTATTGTGCTTGCATGTGATGCTCGAATGATGATATCGCTTTGTTATTAAAACAAGTATGTGTATAACGAATGTGTAAATAAAGCATGAGCTTGTTGATATGTTTCTATTTCTAAAGCTGCAAGTGTATGCATGCACGTATGTGTATGAAAGAATGATAATGTCTATCGTGTGTAAGGCTATGCATGAAAATAGTTCGTGTGTGACTAAAAAAAAAAAGTGTGTCACAAGTCTGAAAGTGTGAATGCATCTGTGTGATGAAGTCTGTAAGAGTGGGTCAGTCA